>JAODUE010042458.1:0-42340 GCA_027564755.1 Amblyopsis hoosieri | reverse complement strand
CTCTCTCTCTCCCCCTCTCTCTCTCTCTCTCTCTCTCTCTCTCTCTCTCTCTCTCTCTCTCTCTCTCTCTCTCTCTCCTCCTCCCGTTGTCTTTGTGCGTCCGCCTCCCCCTTCCTCTTGTCTGTGCTCCTTCTGTCTCTGTCACCCCACCCCCACCCCCTTCCACCTCCCCCCTCCAACACCCTCACACCTATCCTCCCCCAGAAAGTGAAGGCAATAAGGGGTTGAAACCTCACTTTGTCGTCACTTGGTGACAGTGCCTGTTGTTGTTGTTCCACTGGGCTTCTGCATGGCGGTGGGTGACATTACTCCCAAGACCCACGGACCCCCCTTCCCCCTCCACCCTCCACCCCCCCAAACCCCGAGTGCCTGAGGAATCACACAACCCAGAGTGGCAGGACCGTGTGTCGGGGAGAGTGAGGGATGGGAGGAGACAAGAGAAGGGTTGTTGTCTAGAGGGAGTCCTCCAGCCAAGTCATGACAACTGTGCTGTGCTCTCTGTGTGCTTGTGGATACTTGTGGTGTGCGTATGTTTGTGTGTGTGTGCGTGTGTGCGCGCATGTGTGTGTTTGTGCGTGCGTCCGTGCGTCCGTGCGTCCGGGCCACAAGCGGGTCAGTCGAAGCCTCCGCATTTGGCTCTTTGGCTGTCATTCTCGCCACTCCAAAAATGGTCAGTGCTTCCATATCCGCCATCAACGCAGAGGGACAATGGTCCATTTTGTGTGTTGGAGGCAGGCGGGGTGTATTTCCTGAATGCTGGGCGAGTTTCTACTTTTTCTCTTTTTCTTTCTTCAGGCCCTAGGCCAAACAGAAGGGTGGTCTTTGTGTCTTTACTGAATGGCACTGCAGACTTTGGGGCAGTGGGAAGCAAGCAGGAGTGTGTGTGTGTGTGGTGTGTGTGTGTCCAGCAGCTGTAAATAGGCCAGGGCTAGATAGTGAGTGATTGTAGGCCACTGCGGCGTGTCCATCTACACCAGGATACACCAGGATTCAGCACACTGTTTTGTTTGTTCTAACTGCCATGTGATCAGGATAAGATATATTTAAGCTAATACACTTTTTGTCAAATTCACTCGCTTACTGTCAAAAAAAGCTGGTACTTCTACAGAACACAGCCCTGGCTCCGTAAATAGGAACATAACAACACTCACAACAATAATGCTGCTTGGCTTTGCAATGCGTTTCAATGTCTGGGGTGGAGCTTCTGAGGGAGTTTGTTTTGATTTGAGCTCAAAGTTAGCAAGCATTCTCGAGAATGGCTAACCCTGCCTTTAATGGTAGGTGTTGCCACACAGAAGTCCTCTGTCAAGAAAGCGTTTCCTTTTTTTTAAATTAGACGTCTGCCTATATGTGGAAAATGACTCAGCAGAAAAGACTTGGTCAAAATATTGTCATGTGATGTGATTTCTATTGTTCTGGAAAACCCTGCCTGGGTTTCATGACTCACCGCTCGTCTGTTGCTGCTTCCTGTCCGCAGGTCAGCGACTTCCTGTCCGGCCGCTCTCCCCTCACGCTGGCACTGCGCGTGGGCGACCACATGATGTTCGTGCAGCTGCAGCTGGCCGCACAGCAGTCGGGCGGCCCGCAGCTCCAGCACAGGCACCTCGTATCGCGGGGCAACGGGGAGCCCCCCACGGGACAGCCCCGCGCCCCCCACCCCATCCCCAACGTGGTCCAGCCTCACGCCATGCCCCCCGCTGCTGCTGCTGCACCTCCTCCTCCGGCCCCGGGCTCCCCGTCTTTCCCCCTGCCCTCCACGCACCACCTGCTACCCCCCATGTACCCCCACATGCCCTCCTCCGCTCACTGTAGCCCGCCCACCCCTCCGCCACACTCCCCTCGCCCCGCCCAAATGCCCGGAAGTCTGTTCCGCTCTCCTGCTCAACAACATCAACAACCACAACAACAACATCAACACCATCACCATCACCACCACCACCACCAGCCCTCCTCGGGCCAGGCCAGCTCCCATAACGGGCCGTCCACCTCTGCGGGCCCGGCCCCGGCCCCGGCCCCTTGCGCTGAGGTAAATGCATCCTGTTATGTATTCAGTCGAACACATCTGTCAGCAGGCTCAACAGGTACCCGAGTCATAGGCTAGGAATGCACTTCCCTCTTTGTGATACACCTGCATCCACCCAAGGACAATAATGATAATGTCAGTTGGACATTGTCTTCTCCATGTAACCACATAGTGAATGGCTCTATGGTTATGGTCAGCTCATCTTCCATTACAGTTATTTGATTAGTGTGGTATCTCTGAGCATGGTGAGGGCCTGACCCATGGTTTACTCTGGTCTCTAGTTCTCAGGCAGGGGGTAGACATTGTCTAGTTTGGCCCATAAACCCCCCTGCCCCCCTCCCCAGCCTGATTGGATACATGGAGGGATAGGGAGTGGTAGCACAAATATAAGATAGTGCGTTGCATTGTCTCATCGATGATTAACCTTTACTGCGTTAAACACACGCAGATACGCACACATGCACGCACGCACACACAGACACACACACCACACTAGTGTAAACACTAGTGTGGTGTGTATGTGTGTGTGTCTGTGTTTTCCTACAGTTGTTGGAAAGTGAAACAGCCAGATGTGAGAGGTCTGTGTGGGAGTGTCTGCTTCACAACCAGGGAGATATAATACTCGGGGCAAAGGAGCAGTGAGAAAAAGGAAACGGCCATTCCTGATCGGGCTCTCACAAGACCAAAGCGCACACTCACACGCTAGCCTCCGCACGGTCTTGCGTTTCACTTTCAGTTCCCAGTAGAGTGATTTGAGTTAAGCTAGGACAAGCACGTCTGGTTGCTAGGCTTGGACACGGTTCGAAGTAACCAGACACTGGGGCTGTAAAGGGGCACTCAGCTCATATTCCCTGTTATCTGGGGTTCCTGTGACCGTCAGTCTATTAGCGCGTAGGGTACTTACATCCCGCCACACTGTGAAGCATTAGAGTTATCTCCAACACCCTGCTAACCATGGCATGCTAATGTAAAAGATACGTGCACCACACCCCTGATAGCATCAAAACACATTACATTAATGTGTTTTGAAACTACACAGCACCCACTGTGTCTTTGTAGGCTCACCGATATGTCCCTGCAGTTACACAGGGAAGTGTATGAATGCTATATTGGGATGCTACTGCTTGTCTGCTGTCAGGAAGCTCACTTGGGCTGTGTGTGTGTGTGTCTTCTGTGGCTTCAGGCTAACTGCAGCAACAAGAGCTCCGGCAGCGGCGCCAGTCCCTCGTCACGCTCCCGCAAGCCCGGAGCCATCATCGAGAGCTTTGTCAACCACGCTCCTGGGGTCTTCTCAGGGACCTTTTCAGGTGAGGGAACAGTTGAGCAAACCTGGCTCCACCCCAACTGTTGCTCTCAGCCCAAGCCTCACTGAGATTGAACCCTGTTCGGTCAGATCAGCGTGGGTTAGTGAGATGAAGTCGAGCGTGTTTTAACGTGGTGATAGAGCTAGACGAGGCCATCAGAACAGTTGTAGCAACGCTGACTGGTTCAGCGCTGTCCAATAGTTGCCCTCTCCTGCACGTTGTGCGCGTTAACCCTTTACTGACGCTGTCTGTTCCGCAGGCACTTTGCATCCCAACTGCCAGGACAGCAGTGGGCGTCCCAGGCGGGACATTGGCACCATCCTGCAGATCCTCAACGACCTCCTGAGCGCCACGCGTCAGTACCAGGGCGTGGCCCCTTCTCTCACCCAGCTCCGCTACCAGACCCAGTGCGGCTCCCCCGTGTCCCCGTCGCCTCCGCCCTCGCCCCCGGTCGCTGGCATGACGGGCCTCTCTGCCAAAGCTACCTCGGTGCCCGCCAGCATCCCCAGCAGCCCCCCGCCCGCTCTTCATCCGCTGGTGCAGTGCCAGAGTCAGATCCGCATGTGCAAGCCCCCTGGTGAGAGACCACGCGCAGTACATGTCGAGAATGTTCACTGAGCTCTATTTGGGGATGCCTTATCAGCTGTGGCTTTTATCGGCTAGCCGGTTAGCTATCTGTGTTACACAACGTTAGCCGTCTGTTAGGTTCTGATGAAGCAATCGAGCAGCTAGATACAGATAGCACCTTTGACGTCAGCGCATGCTAGCGAGTGTAACTGTTGCAGAGGAGACTGCAACAGTAGTCAGGCTACACTCGTCACAGCTGGAGTTGTGTGCGTGTCGGGGGGAGATAGGTTGACTCCTTCAAGCCTAGGTTGAGCTGTGTTTAGATTAGATCAGGCTTTGACAGCGTGGTTTTAACTCACCACATGAAGGGCTGCTAAGGCGCATAAGGGCTGTGAGAGAGGGCTAGTTGTGTCTGAACCAGGCTTCACATTAGCTCAACCTTGTGGCCAGTCAGTGGGAGGAGCAGAGGCGGGAGTTAAGCTAATAGATTTGGCTGTTGTAAATCTTAATTTTCCTAGACAGACAGATGTCATGCGCTGATAACATTCAGTCAGCGGCAAAAGGTTAGCACAGAGAAACAGCATTGTCCCGTGTTTCTTTCACTATCTCCCGTAGAGGAAGTGGAGCCATTCTTCTGTGAGCTGACCGTAAATTATGTTGTGTAGACCATCGGGAGGAATCTTGACTATCGTGATGAATGTTTATTGTTTTCTTTTGTCGGAATGATGAGAAACCCGCACCCTATTGTGTGCGCATGCAGACGCCGGTCTGTCCAGTCCCATCTTTTGACTATTTGGCAGCAGAAGCAGAGCAGAAGTGTAGTGTAAGTTTAGAATCGAAGCAAAAGTGAACCAAGGACTTACATTGCACAACATTTTGGATAACACTGGGGTTGTTTTCGAGGAAAGCCCTTCTCTCACTCCCACACAAACTCCTCCTGCCCCACTTCCCTTCTCTCTGTATGTAGAAAACACACACAAAAAAGCTAGAGATGTCTGTAAAATCCATCATTCCCTCTTTCCTTGCAGCCCCCCTTCCCTACCACACCCCCACGTTCCATGACTGTGGTGTGCATCACTTTGTCTGTGTCCATTTGGCCTTTAAATAGATAGATGTATTCAGAAATGCAGCTCATTGTCCAGTGGAGGGCAGAGAGAGAAGGCGGTGGCAGCGGGGGACTTCTAAAAACCACAGCACTAAGCCTCCATTCATCACATGGCTGTTTATATCCGGCCTATCAGTCCAGCAACTGCCCACTGATTAACCAGGGCTTCCAGTGGGGAACGTGAAACAGAGGCGGCTAAAGAATGGTCTCTCTAATGCCCCCCCCCCTTGAGAGCCTGTTCCAAGTTCCTGTGCACAATGCGGACGCCCATAAACTATAGTGAATAGGTAACCTGACCGACGCAGTGCAGTTCACCTCTCAGACAATGAATGAGCTGGTCTGTGTGCGTGTATTGGAGGCTGTGTCTCTTATTGTGTTCGCCGGTCCTTGAGGCACCCTCTCGGATCCGGGACCCGCAGAACTAAGTGAGTCATTGCTTGCGAAACCCCGTGCAAACCAAAATCAGCAATGAAAATGAGAAACGAGAGATGCTGTTAAATGCCATTTAGCAACAACAACAAAAACACTATTAAAGAAATCTATATATTGTTACCTCTCCCCCACCCCACCAAACCTCCAGTTTGAGAACCACCGCCGCCACAAGGAAGTTGATGACTAAGCACTTTAGGACAGCTTTATCAGCTGACACCTGGTGGAAGGCTTACAGGACATAACACCACGGCTTAACTGCACTTCGTAGAACGCTGCTTCCACCGAGCTACAGGAATAACCCATGCTTACTGAGAGGAAAGAGCCTTCCCTCAGCGCGAGAGCAGCAGTCTACCGCAGGTTAAGGCAGCCTCTCCAAAATGTCACATAGCTTGGCTGCCTCTCGAGAGCCTTTACCCTTTTCGCTGCAAGTTCATGTGCAAAAGAGAGAAGACGGGCGTGAATAAGAGGCTTCCACGCACGCACGCACACG
Source organism: Amblyopsis hoosieri (assembly GCA_027564755.1). Classification (NCBI taxonomy): domain Eukaryota; kingdom Metazoa; phylum Chordata; class Actinopteri; order Percopsiformes; family Amblyopsidae; genus Amblyopsis; species Amblyopsis hoosieri. The sequence continues at coordinate 36,419 of JAODUE010042458.1, read as the reverse complement.
TGCACACGCACGCGCACACATACCCGCGTGCGCGCCTGGTTAAAAGCTATGACGCTCGCTAGGTTTAGAGTATAATATCGTTGAGTGAAAAGCTTTGACCAGTGTCACATTTTAACAAGGGGGTTCTTGGACGGCCCGGAGAGCTAATTGTTAGCTCCGAAAGATTCTGAGCTGGGTGGACCCCCCCCCTCCCCTTCCCCCTCCTTCCCTCCAGCTCCATGCCCAGCCAATGCCATTGTGTGGGGACCGTGGAATGAGGCTGCATAGCGGGCATCAGGCTGAGCTATTGTGGGGGGGGGGAGGCTTTTGGATTAGGTTTGCTTTTAGACCTGCTCCCCCTGCATCTGCTTAGTTTAACACAGGCATGCAGGGAAGGGCATAGCAGGGGCAAAAAAGCCCTGAAAGAAATAGAGGTGGGGGGGTGCACCCTTAACTCCACCCTCTGTCCACATCCCCTCCCCCATTCCCTCGCTATCTGTCAGGTCGGGTTAGCTTGGTGTTGGCTGGGTCTGGCCGGATAGGGAACCAGAGGGCGAAGGAATGGCAGAATATGAATGAGCTTAAGAGAAGCCTTGTAACCGGAGTCCTGTGTTTAGGCCTTGATCTACGGGGGCCGTGGTGCAATGCGTTGTGCAGCGGCAAGCTTCATTCGCCTGCCATCTAATATGTAAAGGTTGCTATAGGCCACTGGCACGCAGAGGAACGCGCACGCTTGCCGCAGTAACTCAGCCGATGCCCCAGCGACGCAATACAGCGCGCAGCTATCTAGCAGAGGCAGCCAAGCACATCAGGTGCCCTTTCATTGTCGACAAGGAGCAAGAGCGCGCAAGAGAGAATGCAAATGAAGTCTAAAAGTCATTGAAGAGCGGGTCTCCCTGCAGGGCTGTCAATGCCCTTTCACTGGCTGTCAGAGCGCTCACGACGTCGACGCCGCTTCTCAGGTTTGTTCTTTTTTGGCTGGTTCACTTTTGTCCGCTGTGGACTAGAAAGCCCATTAAGGTCTCGTGTGATTGGCCGGGCCAGTCTGGTATGTGCTTCTTAGGGCATTTAACTGAAAACAGCATGGGTGGTGGGGGACATGGGGGTCCATATGTTGAGAACCACTGGTTTACCTTCTTTTTCACCAAGCTCCAGATGGTTCAGGGGCAAGGTTGGGCTGTGATTACCAGGGGGGGGGGGGGGCTCTTTATTACAAAAGGCTTTTTGCTGGCCTGCTACTGGCCTTTTTAAACAATTGGTTGTGGTTAATCAGTAGGCTTTGGTGTGCTAGGCCCCATGTGATGGCTCCACATCTAAGACACAATGCTCATTTACCCAGTAGCGCCATGCATGTAAGCCAGTTTAACACGCGACAGCCCGGGGGCTCGGCTCAACGACTCTCACAATGTCTCCATCACATCTGTGAGTGTCACGTTGTGAGCTAAAATAAACACGGGGACATTGCGAGGACCCACTTCACGTTCTGTGACTATGGGCAAATGGAAGTGCAAAATATTCCAGAGGAATATTGATGCTTTTCATCGACTGCCACATGGAATGAAAATGCGAGAGAGGGGCCAGATAAAGAACCAATGACTGGCTGGGGTGTAGTGGTGTTCCTCTTCACCCACACCCCTCTTCTCCCCTCCTCTCCGTGTCTCTGAACATCTTTCTCTGCTGAACAAACACAATGTTCTCCCTGCAAGATCACAAGACTTATCACGGCAAGGCAAACAAACAACAGCAGCGAGATAACTGCTAATGAAGGCCAATCTCTATGCAATCAATACACGGAGACGCTCCCTTAATCTCCCTCCCTCCCTCCGCGTACTGCAGCCTTCCCCCCTCTCGTTCGCTCCTTCTCCTGCTGCTGCGCCCTCCATTCCACTGTGTCGCTGGGCTTTATGAAGGCAAGGCATACTGACAGACACATTGATTATTCATAGTCATGCTCTCTCTCTCTCTCTCTCTCTCTCTCTCTCTCTCTCTCTCTCTCTTTCTCTCTGCACTGCTCATAGGGACCTTCAGGGCTACTGCAGCCAGGCTCTTGTGCCTGTGTGTGTGTGTGTGTGTGTAGCCCTCTTAGCCATCCCTAATAATAGTTCTACTGTCATAAACACAGTCTGGAGTGTCCCAGTGGCCAGCTGTGTCCGGCCCAGCCGCCCTGGGCTCTGGTAGTGACTCTGATGAATGACCACGCTCGCACGCACGCAGACAGACAGACAGACAGACAGACAGACAGACAGACAGACAGGCAGGCAGGCAGGCAGGCAGGCAGGCAGGCAGGCAGGCAGACAGACAGACAGACAGAACATGCACAGGTTCCGTGTGGCCCACAGCACATTCCCAAGGCTCCTGCCAAGCCAAGCCAAGCCAAAGGCCACGAGGTCCTACGGCACCTCCGCAATCGCCCTTTACAGCGGGCGTATGCGTGCGCCCCACCCCACCAAGCCTTGCAACAGTGTGCCACATGGAGCAGTGGAACAATGGCCCTAATGTAGGGAGTACCCCCCTTCCCCCACCAACCCCCAACCCCCAAAAACCACAATGTTAACCCCCCCCCCCCTCCTATTCTCAAGAGAGAGGACACGCTGCCCCTCACACACAGCACACACAAAGCAGTGTGGATGTGGACACACACACACACACATACAGACTGCCGCACACCAGCCAAACGAAAAGGCCATGCCTGTGTGTGTCTCAAGTGTGCGAGCAAGTAATGTGAATAAACCCTGTATTCTCTCCCTCTAACTCTCTCTCTCTCTCTCCCTCTCTCTATCTCTCTCTCACTCTCTCTCTCTCGCTCTCCCTCCTCTTGTTAATTCAGTGGCGTTTCATTGTGCGCTCTCCCAAACGCGTCAGGGCCGCCTGACGGAGGCTGCGTTCATTAGCATGCACTGGCAGAGCGTGGTGAATATTTATAGCCGGAGCATGGCGTCGCACTGCTCCATCCGATAAGCAAATGAGGCAGAGAGGTAAATTAAGCCCACACAGGGTCCGCAATTCATTCCAGTGGGCAAGGAGAAGCACAATTGATTCGGAAAGCTGCCACCTACGGCTGATCATTCACCCTCCTCCCCCCATCCCTCCATCCCCTCGCCCCTGAGGTGGGGGAGGAATTCCTTAACCCCTGCCCCCCCCCACACCCCCCTTTCCTCCATCTTCTGCTGCTTCTCACTGCCCTGTCTCTGGGGAGACATGAGCCTAGAGCTTGGGGGGGGGGTGTAATGGGGAGAAGAGGTGGGGGCTTGTGGGGGGAAATTGGAGCGAGAGAGATAGATGGAGGGAAAGTGGGGGGGCTGGGTCAATGAGCTGGGGAGCAGGAAACCGCGGCCATAAAAAGGAAAAGAGGGGGGGGGGAAAGCCAATCTCTATCCCTCACCTCCCCCCCTTCTCTCTCTCTCTCTCTCTCTCTCTTTCCCTCTCTCTCTCTGCTTACAATTTCCATTCGCTTGCATTTTCTATTGATAGCCAATAGCGTTGTCCTGGTCCTGAGATGGATGGCTGCACTAGAGCTAAGGTTTAATCAATAGGTCTTTTTAATTTGCCATCGATCCATGTTAAAAGCTACTGCGGCTGTCACTGCTGTGCGCCCGTGTGTGCGCGCGTGTGCGTATGCTTTTTGTACACATTCTGTATGTGTTTTTGTTTTGTTCTGGAGCGCGCGTGTGTGTGTGCGTGTCTGTGTGGTTGTGTATGTGCGTGCAACAGAGGCAGAAGAGATTGTGCTCTGGGTTATTGACATTCAAGGCCATTATTTAACTATTTAATCACCAGACAGATACTAATGCTGCTAGCTAATAGGTTGTGGTTGCCTTCCCTTCCTTCCAAGGTCTTGCATATTGGAATTAGTGGAATTGGCCTTGGAGAGTGTATTCTCCTATAGGCACATAAACAGCTAGCGATGTCTATCTGTGGTGGCCTGTCATTTGCAGTTGTGTGCGTATGATGGGCAACAAATTGTGTGTGTGTGTGTGTGTGTGTGTGTGTGTGTGTGTGTGTGTGTGTCTCTGTCTCTGCATATGCATCTGGCCATGCTAGTGGAGCCACATCATGCTCCACGTGGGTGTCAGAGCCAAATAGAAAGCATATGGGAGGCCCTAACCCTTCTCCCCTCCGCCTCTCCCCAGGTGACCGTCTGCGGCAGACGGAGAACCGGGCCACGCGCTGCAAGGTGGAGCGCCTGCAGCTGCTGATGCAACAGAAGAGGCTACGCAGGAAGGCGCGGCGAGACCAGCGCGCGCCCTACCAGTGGCTGCCCAACCGCAAGGCGGGCCGCAGCAACAGCAACAGCAGCATGTCCAGCGAGGGCTCCCTGGACCTGGACTTCGAAGACTCGGTGTGGAAGCCCGACGTCAAGGCCGACATGAAGTCTGAGTTCGTCATGGCCTGAGCCGGCCGCGCTCCCCCTGCTTGTTGGTGAAGCGCTGCATTCGGATTGGCTTCAGAGAGGTTCAGTGAAGCGGAGAGGAAATCACAAGATCATCCTAATGGCTCTTTTAAGACTAGAACACTGTTGCGTGAAAGAGGCTTCTCGTTGATTTCCATCCTATTCTGTCCCTTCCAGCTAACCCTGTGAACAACAACAATACCAGGACTCTTTGGACGCTTGTGTTTTGGAAAGGAAATGCCTGGACTTAGAAATGACTTAAGATAATACGTACAGATGAATTATTGCCCTATATGTGGACGAACAATGCCTGAACTTGAACATAGTAAACTTGGGTGGAGGTGGTGGTGGTATTGCTGTTAGTTTTTTTGTTATGTTTTTTATTTTCTTTTTTATTATTGATGTTATTGTTCATTTCTGAGCAAACCAACTGGGCAGACTCTGGACAGCTATGGAGTGATCCACACTGGAGTAGTTAAATATACAGTAGGTGGCCCAGCAGCTTCTGTCAAGCTTTGGTGGGGTTCTAATCCGATGAATGGCAGACACTTGACAGGTTGCTGACCTATAGACTATAGACTATTGCAATGGGCATTCTTGTTGATCTCAAAACGCAACCGCTAAAGTTGCCTGTTGATACCGGGGGGGGGGTTATGCTTTTTTTCTTTCCATTTTTAACTGTATTATTGTTATAATTTTTTTAACAAAAATATGTAGCATTGTTCACAGAGCATTCAGGTTTTCATATGACAGTTCAAAATAGTTGTTGATTTGCACATATTCATGATTTATAACAGCTGGTCAAAGTGTGCAGGAAAGAGGTGGGGCCTGAAAGGAGCATGGAGGTCATTTGTTATCAGCCTCAGTGACATAGGGTACTGATAGGAATTATTAAAGAAATTAACAAAAACAAATTACTATTAACAGAAAGTGCTTTAGATGATTTTAAAATCTTTAAAATGTATATGGAAAAGTATATTTTTATTTCTCTTCCTATTTGCTGTTTTCAAAAAGCAGCAGCCCCTGTGTGGCTTTCGTCTCGTCCTTGACTACTGGCAAGTACCGTTATCCATCCATTACGTCATTTACACGATTCTTCATATTTTTGTGTCATTGAGCCACAGAAAACATGATGAGGAATAAATGTCATCTTGTGGCCATCGTCTGTCTTACAGGCCTGAATGGACTTGAAGGTTTGTTATAGACTTTGTGTACATTATTGAAAAAATAGGCGAAGGTTTATGAGGAGGGGGGTGTGTGAGTGTGTGACTTCAGTGTAGATTTGTTGTATCTCATGACTGAAAACACAGCGATGCACTTGGTCAAAACTGTTTTCCCAAATCCCAGGACTTACTCAAATCGTAAAGACGTTACTCAAATCGTAAAAGGTACACGGCTGTACCAGAATGAAAGCAGTTAATAATTAAAGATAGTTCCCTGTTTTATGTCCAAGCTGATGCATGCCTTCACCAATGATATCAATTACTTTGGCAAAGCGAGATAATTAAGGATGGTACAGTACAGTCATTATCTAGTACCTCCACCTATACATCCGCCGACATATCAGGTTTCACAGTTTTGTTGCTACACATGGGGACTTTAAAAAGCAGAAGGTGAAAGTGAATTTTCTCTGCATGCAAGTGTGAATTTTTACTGATATTTTTTATGTTGTTTGGGGGGAAAAAATGACTTGTGAGAAACCAGTGCTGTGTGGACGGAGGTTACCAACCTGCATGAATTTGTGAAGAAAAAAAATGCTGCTTTTGTCAGTTAGGTTTTGTAATTTAATTTTCCATTGTTAGAACAGCAGTGTCTTGCCTAAGTATTACTACGCAACCCAACAGATGAAGTAAGACTGGACTCATATATCTTGCTGAACATTCCGGCGTGTGTGTGTTGTATGTGTGTGTCAAGACAATGAAGTTGAGCATGAGCAAAAACCAACTGACTCACCGCACTCCAAAATGCTGGTTTAGTCCCGATGATTCTCAAGGACCCAGACAGCCTGCAAACCATCTAGCCACTCACCTCCTCTCTGCCTGCTTAACAACCAAGGCCCGCGTGGACGTATGAGCATTCAACTAATGGACCAGCGGACATACAATACTTTCCATCCTAACTCAACCAACTGTAGAGAAGCATCTAGCTTGACTGTCTGTCAGTTTATGTCTGTCTGTTAACTAACCACCCTACCACGATTGCACTCCCAGAGACTGCAGTGAGAGATTACCTTTTTCGTGGACATCTTTTGTTTAAGTGGCCTTACCTTTCACTAAAAATGAGACACTTGGGGACAATGGGGGCGGGAGGAAATGTTTTTGGTTTTTAAACTTTCTAAGAGTTGTCATTATGGCGCCATTTTGTCACTGAGGACATTGGGCATCTATTGTTTAGTACTTTCAACTGGTGGAGTCTCTATTATGTCAAGGCTTCTGTGCCTTATAATGGTGCCCTTACAATGTCAGTGTCAGATTAATCTTAAGAAATTATTTCCATTGATTAATATAAAAGACTGTAGGCACAGCCATGAGTCTTTTATTGGAATCGCTTGTTTGTGTGAATTGATTACTTACCATTCAAGAGTCAAATATAGTATTTCTCTATTTGTCACCATTGTGTTGGTTTCTGTTGTTCAAATCTCATCCTGTGACTCTGTCCTACTACCAACAAACTGTCAAAGCTACAAATCTGTAATTCTTATGTTAGTCGAGGAATCTTTGACTACAGTACTTAAGACCACAAACAGCCCCGATACTCGATAGAAAAGGTCCTCTGAGGACTGCAGAGTACATGCACTTCTTGTCTGCTTAGATAAAAGATTAAAAAAAAGAAGAATTAAGCCCGGCCCCTCCCAAATTTTATTTCATTTATTTTGTATATGTATGAACTATATTCTGTGTGTGCCTCACTTCTGTGTGAACTTTTAAAAAGATTAAACAAACAAAAAAAGATTGATGGGTTGGGATGTTGGTATTTTAACAAGTGGGTTAAAAGGGGTGCATTGCAGAGGGGAAAACAGTCTGTGGGGGGAGTTTTGATAACAAGATTTAAGTTGCCTGTTTTTTCTTGTAGCCAACAATTGAAAATAATAACAGGATTCAAGAATACAATTTACAATGTTCTAGCTCTAGACCGGTGTAGCACATGTGTGACTGTATTAATTTATGAAACCAAAATGGTAACTGTGAATTATGTATTTCTTTGTGCATTTTTTTTAAAGCTGGGAGAAGGTGGTCTGGACTAAGCATGATGCTTACGTCCTAAACTTTCATTTTTGGTGGCATAATGGAAATGATCAGTTTCCAAAAAGAAAAACAAAAAAAAACAACTGAATATATGAATATATTTTTTTTCTTAAGCAATACATTTCAGTGTGACTTGTGATAGATTTTTTTTTCTTTTTTAGGTAATAAATAAATAAATAAATAAATAAATAACAAAACAAGTACATGAAGCTGTGTGACCGTGTATGAATGTCCAACTCTTTCAATAATATTGAGCTTGCGGTTTTGAGTGAACCAGTGTAATATATTAGTGTAATATTAATTTCATAGATCTATTTGATTAAGGTAACCCGATATGGTTTTCATATGAAAATGTCTAGTTAAGGATCAGCATTGATAAAGTATTAGCTTACCCATATCAAAAGCAGCTGGTAAGGAGTGGGTGGAGATATGCAAAAATACGAATAATCCATTCAACATCCCAAAGATAGGATGTCAAATGGTAGCCTGGCTCTGCCTGACTAATTGCTCTCAACTAAAAACATTTAGCTGAGATTATAGTCTGGAAACCCTGTTTGCATTAGCGTTTTCACAGCCGCCCTGCTAGTGACCCAATCAAGGTGCACAAGTGTGATGATGTTGAAGTCAAGCCTGTGTCGAAATGGTGGTAGAGCTAGATGATGAGATCAAACCAGTTGTAGCAACGGCGATTGGTTCAACCCTGTCCAATCATTTCAAACTGAACCAGAGCTAGGAGGCAACAACTGGGAAGACTTCCCAATGGAGTGTGGCCAGACAATATTTACAAAGTGAATATGGTCTGGTTACACCAGGCAAGTAGAATGGGGGCATGAAGGAAGTCTGAACAATTTAAAAGAAGTGCTTGTTACATTTGTCAGTAGGGTAGGGATCCAAATTAGAGGAGACAGAGAGTGACTGGACATTGGTCAAATATAGGATAGAAACAGAAACGTGTTTTGATCTTGGATTGCATCATACATACATTCCCCTCCAATCTGTAAGTCTGCAATGCAATGCATTTTTAAACTAATTATGGAGATGTGTCATTTTTAGCAAACTTGAGGTGTAAAATACACTTGTTAATAGATATGTCTTAGAGACATGAACAGAGCAGAAAGGTTTGTAAAATATTTGCTGTAGTTATGTGTTTAGTGAATGTTTAGTTTAGGTATTTATTAGCAGTTAATATTGGTTAAGCAGTAATGCAGTAGAAATAATGTTAGAATTGCAAATTATGTTCTAGTAAGTGAACTGCATGTTAAAAAACAAATAAACCACTCCTGACGATTAATTGAAAACAAACCTTGGATGATGTGAGCTTTTCACTGTATACATTTACAGTTACAACAAAGCAATGGCAGTGTTTTTTCTGGAAACGTGCATATTGTGTATATCTTCTGGAATACACAGATAAGAACTAGACTATGGAGAGGACATGTCTATCACCAAAATTGCTTCTTTCTATATGTCTTCAGAGCAGAAGAAAATATACCCCCTGTCGTGGTGTGTGACCTTTGGTAATGGATGCCAAAGCAGTTTGCAATGAAGTCTGTTGGAAGAAAACTATATCTGTGTGCAAAATAGACTACATAAAATAGAAGCCATTTGTCACTGGCGGTGGTTGAGTGGTTTAGTACCACTGAAGCGGGGAGGGGGTGCTGTTAAAATAATAACTCAAAGCATGCCAGTTTTGAGCTTTAACTTCTTATTTTACATTGGCCTTGTAAGTGTTGTAAGTGTTCAACTACATATACTGTATTTACAGATATATATTCCCATATAGCATTGCAGATTATTGAATTAAATAGTCTGTGTTTATGGTAAATTTGGTTTAATTACTATTTCTGTGTAATGGAGACCACCAAGTAAACCCTGCATAAACATAAAACAAATGTACTGGATGTGTATGAGTATAAAGGAAGAAATATTATTTTCTGGCTCTGCTCAAATGTTATTGAGATTATAGTCTGGAAACCCTGGTTGGTTTAGAAAAGCCACCTGGGTGGCTGGCCAATCAGGCACCAGCGGGGGTGGGTAAGTGCAGTGACATTGAAGTCAGCCATTTGACTAAACCAGCTAAATAAAACAATTCAAACATTTGTAGCAAAAGCCATTGGTTAACAGCTGTTCAAAAGTTTCAAAATTAATGAGGTCTACGCCCAGTAGGAGGCAAGGACTGTTAACACTTCCCAATGGAGCTGCACAGAGCAGTGTTACACTGGGATGGCCCAGCCCCATTAGTTCTGACCAGGGCATCCCTTGTTCAATTTGAAATCACAGTTTGGGTGGGCCATACATTTATCCATTTGAATCAATACTATAATCTAAACAGTCAGCCACCTTGCGTAATGAAGACTATGTAGGCCTATTGTCTATGAGGGTCAATTTGTGAGTGTCAATTTGTGATAAGCAAACAGTATATTTGGATATCGTTTTATAAAGCTTTATGTAAAGTCTATGTAACAGTGCCTTTGAACTGTGACTGTAGCATTAGGATGTTATGTATGTCCTTCCCCCATTCAGAAAAGGCACAAATTGGTGCATAACATTTTACAAAATTGCAGAAAATTAAGTGTTAAGACTCCCCCCCCGCTTTATCTGTACCATCCCCCCTTACCCCCAAGACCATCTCTAAGGTAGGCCTCCCCGAAAGTTGCAAGGTAATTTGAACACTGGCCCAGACCCTTTTCAAAAAGTGAATTAAGTGAATTGTGGTTCTGGTTACACCAGGCAGAAAAAGTTGCCCCTGGGCTTAAATGGCCTATATTCACTATAATCTCCAATTTTGTATGTAATGTAAACAAGGCAAAAATGATTTGCAAATGACACAAATTGATATTCGGTGTGCTGTACAATGGACTTTACTCTTACTTCACTTTTTACTGGGTGTACGTGGTATAAAACCGTACAATATAGCAAGTTAATAAGCTCACAATTTCCAGTCATACTGCAACTACCAAGGGCCTCTTCTGAGAAGTAGTTGTCTATTTCTGACAGCCTCTGACTGTCAGTTTCAGCCTCCGCCTGTGTGTTGCTTACTGCAAGCTTCTCTATGGATGTGACTGCCTATAGAAAAAAAGAACAGAGTTTGAGTGGGAAATGGAGAGAAACGAGAGATAGAAAAAGAGTCTGTTCACAGCTGCCACCGCAAACTGAAGCCCCGCGGCTCAGGATTTGAGAGGGGTTCCGTCGAGTTTGGGTTTCACATGTTGTGTGATCTAAGATAAGATGCTCTCAGCTGTATCCTGCCATCACCCTTGCACGCATGCATGCGCGCGCGCGCACACACACACACACACACACGCAAGCTCAGCTAACGGAAAATAATGTCAAGGATGTCACGGCAAGCTACCAAGTGTTTGTATCCAGTGCAGGAGCCCTAATGTGTTTCAACGTTCATTCCAACCATATCACACCCACCTCTGCTTATAATTAAAACAACAGACAAATTGTTTGCGTTTATGAATTCATAATTTAATGTTAAATGTTGCCATATTGTCTCTATTATGTAAATATTTGTCTGGAGCTTAATCCTTGAATACATGAAAAACGTTTAGTTAAATATACTGTCTTAAACTTCAATAATGTACCTTTTCCATTTGATTTGATTTATTCAATTTTAATTGGGAACACATTGCAAATGTCACTAGAAATGTATTATGTTTTTGTCAGACAATTGCCTGAAAAAGCACATCTGCTGTCAGTTTACTGTCTCCAGCTTACCCTGCTTCCATATTATACAACTAAACATTGATCTTGATTCTTACACAAAGCAACAAACAACGTGTCCCTCCTGATGAAGACACTGCTGATACTGGTAATGCAATGCCATTAACAGCCATTCTCCTCAGGTCAGGGCTTGAAGGAGCCTGTTCCCACAAACCCCTCTGTAAAAACCTGGCTGTCTGTATGGTCAGCAGGGTTCTTGTTGTCTTTTGTCTATTCTTGTTTGTTCCCTGCACACTTGAAAGAGGATAATTGTGTTCTGTTTGAAATATTACCTGATGGGTATTTATGCAGCTGTGAGGGTGTGAAGAGAACCTTTGATATCTGTTCAGGCTATTCCATCCTCACACTACACACACACACAGACACACAGAGGCCAGCGTTAAGTCTGTAGTAGACATTCCCAGGCAAACACACATGCGCATAGCTCTTCCAGCTGTCCAGCCCTATCAGTGTGGAGTTGCCCTCAGACGGTGACCTCATGACCTGGGGAAGTGGCACACGGTCAAAATAAACCCAGGAACCTGGGTGAACAGGATGTGCTCACCCACCAGCCCAAACAATCATAGTGACACACTAATGACCACCACGTTGTAAGGAATGATAAGTGCCAACAGGAGGTTGTAGAGTTTGTGCTTTAGTGACTTTTAATGGCCTTGACTCACACACTCACTGTTGTCTGACATGAGAACCAAACATGTTGTATGTATGCTATTGCTCACTTTGACCACAGTTTGTACCCTTCTTCACATTGCTGTTCAGCCTCACTGCTTGTCGTTTTCCCCTGTGTGTTCAGGCATGCCCTGCTGCCTGCTGTTGTTTGTAGTTCCTTGTGTGATATGCCGCCACCTGTAAACGTTGGCTTGTTTTATCACGTCATTTCGACTTGGGAGGCTTCTAGCAACTGTACAACTGTCTCTCTCTCCATCTCTCCCTCCCTCTCTCTCTCTCTCTCTCTCTCTCTCTCTCCTGTTTTTGAGAAGAGCATGGAACTGTTGCTGCAGTTGCCCCAGTGCCCTTTAGCAGCTGTGGGAGTGAAGTGAGCTGAGCTTCCCTCACCTCATTTTAGCTCTCTCCGTGCCTCGCTGTGATATCACAGACGTCACTCTAGACATCCATAATGTATTCACACATTATGCATCCAGGATACATTGTTGAAAATCACCATTTGCTCATACGTTCCCGCAACTCCAGCCAACTTTTAATACATGAATTAAATGGTCCCCAAATATCCCCAATTATATTATAATTATATATATATATATATATTATAAGTAATGTAATAACACGGAATAAAAAGGGGAGTGGCTTCAGGCCAACAATTATACACAGCCTGTGCCAGCATACAGCGCAGGACTGAACACAGCATGGCAACAATAAAACACAGCCTGCTAGCCTTCGCTCGCTGCTAGCCTTTCCAGAGGCTACTGTAGCTTAGCCTAGCTAGCATAATGCTAGCCAGCATACTGTAGCATAAACTATTATTTTCACGTATGGCATACTGTAGACAGTGTCTCCAGAGAATCACATAGCCGACACACAGGCTTGTTGCCTAATTAGGTGTCTGTCTAAGTTAATTGCGAGAGGTGTACTCTGGCTGCTCTGCGCTGACCACGCCAGGCTATACAAACTATGTGATTTATCACTCAATAAAAAGGGCAGGTCAGCGGTTTGGACGGTCTCCAACAGGTGCTCGTGCCAGCCGGGCCAGAGAGTGCACGAGAGGGCAGAAGGATACAGCATGTGGGTGGAGCGTATCGTAGCCAGAGTGTAATTTACTGTACATTCAAATAACAGCCTGTGTGAACCAAACCGCTACATGCATTGTTCTTTGTTTCACAGTGTCTGGAAATAGCCGGTCAGATAGTACAGACATTTACATCCCATGAGTGGAGATACAGTAATTGCATGGAATTGGGTGTAGTTGTCTTGGAGGGAGAGAGAGAGAGAGAGAGAGAGAGAGAGAGAGAGAGAGAGAGAGAGAGAGAGAGAGAGAGAGAGAGAGAGAGTGAGAGTGAGAGAGAGCATTACCCTTAACAGTGTTTATTTAACTCGGGGAAGCCCTATTCTCATTGTTCATAAAACCCCATATATGGTATTGTAAACACAGATCTCCGTAACTCCTCTGGAGTGCATGTAAAAAAAAAGAAAAAATGAATGAACACAGGAAGAACCACTCTTGGCAGGAAGTGGTGGCTGCTGCCATGGCAACAAACTGAAAACCGCAAGCAGCAAGGAGAGGCTTGCCTTTCTCAATTTCTTGACGTCATTTCTAGTACGCAGATACGAACATGCAGCCTCTGCAAGAGAGATAAAACTAACAAAAGACGCAGGCAACTTCCAAACAGTCAAAGAAAATGATGAGAGCTTTGCTAAATATTTTGACAGCATCATACTTTTAAGAAAATCATGGTGTTGTCAAGCCTCCATTTGTGTTCATACTGTAGGTAGGCTATGCTATCAAAGACAACATTGCTGTCAAGATTATGAACCTCATTAGGAATCATAATTACGCCTTAACAGAAGTGACTGAAATAGAATCATCTCCAATGGCAACATTTGTTTTTATTTGTTGTTGTTAATAGGGTAATTATTATAGAGTAACTGCTTTATAATGTATGTTGTTTTCAGAAATAAGAAATAAAGCTAGAATTCCTCTTACAGTATCTTAATGTAGCCTATTGGTTTGACAAAATGTGATAATTGTCCAAAGTGGAGCTTCAACTGAAAGATAACACCTGTCCGGCACTATTACAAAATAGAAACACATTTAGAGGTACCCAGGGTTACTAATCATTTTAATAGTATGCATTTAGTATTTAGTGACATGCCAAAAGCATGTCGTGCTGTCAGGTTTTTAGGTCATGGCTTAAATAAGTCAGAATATTTGCAATGCCCTCAGGGCTAACACATTTAATGTATTCACTGACTTCTCCCTGATGGCGTTTTTGAACTAGATTCCTATCGATCAAATTAAATAAAAACAGCTTTTTAAAATGTCCTTTCTCTGCATGGAAAAACAAGAAAACCCTTTTTTTCTCCACTTTTCACTTTGCTTTACCTACTCTTGAAACTTTAACCATATATTTGCAAATATATTTAACATATAACCTACATTTTACTCTACCGTGAATAAATTGCATAATCTAAATGGGAAAATATCAGATGTGACATTGCCAGTCAACGCAGCTATGTGGCACACAACTCCCTTGTGTCCTAGAACTCTTCTCCCTGACACCCCCCTTCCCCTCCCCCAGCCCCCGCCTAATTAAAACCTCTGCATACATACAGAATGTTCTAGCTTGTCTAGCTCTACCCCCAACTCATTACTCACACTAAACTATGCTAATTAGGCTCTTCCTCTTAATGCTGATGAGGCCATGGCGCTGTGTCAGACTCCAGGTTTAAAGGTGAGGGTTTAGACTTTTGTTTTTGCCCTCAAGGCTAAATCCAAAGAGCAACCAGGCTCCCAAAGACGGGGGCTGGGGAAGTAGAAGGGCTTAAGCCGCATGTAGTCTCGCAGAGCCAGCCGTTACTACGTAAAGTCTGGGACACATTTGTAAATAAAGCACTGCACTGTCGTCACCACGGACACAGATGTATTACAGATACAGCCAGTGAACATCAGCTTCCTCACTTCCGGAAAGTCGGTGTGTAGATTAAGCAGGTATTTATTTTTCAGTGAACGGAAGAGGCTGAGACAGCTGGGGGGGGGGAGGTGGGTCTTGGATGGGGTTGTCAATCAAAGAGGCATGTGCAAGGGGAGGTGTGTGTGGACATGCATGATGGGAGCAGGGTGTGGGGGGATGGGTATCACACACACACACACACACACACACACAGTGCACCACGCTGCCCCTCACCCACAAACATTTGCGTGTCAGTCTTGTTTTGCCCCTATAATCATTTGGACTGATTCGTTCTCCATCCCACCAGACATTTGGCCCCCTCCTCACCCACCACACCCACCCTCATTCTCCCACAGCCAGTTGAGAGACCAGGGACAGGTGCTGGGCGACGCATGGTTTCAGCCTCCTCAGAATGTGTCTAATACTCATTACTCCCCTTTCACACACACACATGCACACACACATGCACACACACAGACACAATCCCTTAAGTTCACACCCACATGTGCACACTGGAATTGAAAACACAAGATTGTTATTTCTTATCTGCCAACGGTTATGATTTATGGCAGTGCGTCCTGCTGGAAGAGCCAATGCCATACGATGAAACATCTGTGTCCATGGCAGCCTAGTGGGTTCTGGGATGTCAGCACGTCCCCCTGCCAAATTGTACTGCCACTGCAACCATTTTGCTCCATCTGTCAGGTCACTGCTGGTCAATGGACTATGCCTTTACACACTGAGCTTTAAATGGGAGCGAGGGCCATAATAGCCTATGTGTGCGGAGATCGAACATTGAACTTGCAATGCAAAAATCTAATGCTAACATTGCCAACACATGTACATACAACTATAAATGTGTTGCTCCATTAATAAAGCAGGGGTGCATCACTGTGTGTAAGTTAGGCCACACTTAAGGGCGTATATGGGTCCTGTTAATCAGAGATGGGGACTCGGTTTTTGCAGCTCGGACTCGAGACGCACATACAAACCTGACTTGGGACAATTGTTGCCGTGAGACCATTTCTATTGAGATAGCTACAGCAGAATGTGCATTGCACTTGTGACAGAGATGTGAGCGAGAGTGACAAATCAACTGTCACATCCTGTAAATGCTTCAGGGAAAGAGCCAATTGTCCATGGTGGGATCAGTGGATCAGCCTGGGCCATCCTGCTGTGCTGGCCGGCCCCCCAACAGTGTGAAACCCCGGCACAACAGGAGGGTAGTGATCAATAAGGACTTGGTGTGTTTGAGTGTGTGTGTGTGTGTCTGTTTTCTGTTTACCAGTCGATCTGCGTGCATGTGTGTCTATGTATCCATCTTGGCTTGTTTAAGTGGCGAGGGATGAGACTGGCGGTGGGGGTGTAAAGGAGGACCCGCTTCTTTAGATAGGTTGTGATGGAGTGATGGGGTTGAGGCCCCCTTGCATGTGAGGCCCTCCCAGGGGGAGCGGCTCTGTATTGGCAGACCCCAAAGAGAGGTTTTCTGTTTTCTGTTCCCGCCATCGATCGCAACGTGTCAATTAGACAGACTCAAATAAATGTGCCCTTAACCCTGGCAGGTCCAGCCGTATGTAGAACCTCTCGTGTAAACCACACCCGCACACTGGCCCCGTGTCACTGGAGCTGGGGAGATACTGAGGGTCTTATGTGTTCGCAGCAGATGGAATTGACCAGCTTTCCACCACGCAGATTGTTTTTCACTTTGACCTCGGCCTTTGTTTGTCGGCCTGCTCTCTCATGTAATCACATGACTCCTGTGAAACTGAGGTTCTCTAGACCAACACGGTGGAGGTAAATTACCATGTAATGTATGGCTCTGACTTTCCCTTCGCGTTCTCTGAAATACCATTTTTGTTGTTACAAAAGTGAAACTAGGTGAGCTGCACAGAAGAAAAAGTACATTTTTCTCAAGAAAAACATTTAAGCCCCGGTTTCAGTATATATGCACGGTAAATAGGTCTGTGGTAATGTTTTAAGTTCTAGAAAAATAACTCAAACTCAAAATGTCAGTGTTTGTCAATTATTTTGAAAAATACAGTGTTAACATAGATCACCGTTAATACTTAACCTACATCTTACTCTACCGTTAACGTATAGGAGAGCGTTACGCTAAATCTACTATTGTTTTGTTTTGTACTTGGAAGCATACAGTATGTTAACTATTGCTATTTTTACCATTTAATTTCAATGCTTTAATCAATGTCCATTTTTTCATGCAGACAGTACATGTACAAACATGCACACATGCAAAAAGATGTGCATGTTACACAAATGGATGCAGCACGAAAACTACACACACACACACACACACACACACACACACACACACACGCACACACACCCGCACATGCACACACACAAACATAGCTGGCGGAGACAGAATGGGACTATAAAATTGACTGTGTCCAAACAAGCCCACCATTATGGAGATAGATGTAGGGCTGAAGCCTCTTGGAGATAATGATAGGGAGAAGTGGGGTGACCCTCTGACTGGACGTGATAAACCGATACTACCTTGTTTTTTCCCCTCAGTCCATCACGCACCTCCTGCCTGACTCCTCCGCCTCCCACCCCTTCCTCCACAGTCCAGACGCCCCTCTGTGAAGACTCTACACCCTCCATCTCTCTCCCCACCCCTCCGCCTCCCCACACCTCCCGTAGCGGTCATTAGGATTTACTGTGCACTCGTCCACAGATTGCAGCCGGCCACAGACGCCCGCTGGGTCCATCCAGGTCGAATTCAATTTGTAAGATATTATGTATTGATTGCTGTGCTGTGCTGTGCCCCTCCCACCCTCTGCAGAGCACGGCTGGACGCTTTCTGGCCTGCGTCTGCATTATCGTCATCCTCATAGTCCTCATCGTTGTCATTACCCTCGTAAACACTTTTCATGTCATCGTAGTAAGCAGCAGCAACATGCTGAGCTGAGACTAGAGCGTTGGTGGCCATAGGTCTTTATAGGTGGGCTTGCTCTACACCTGCTGGTCAAGTGCTTCCATGAAACTGAAGCATGCACCGCTGTGGATCAACAAGGATGTTTGGGTAAAAGAAACAATAATAAACTATCGTTTTTTTTTTTTTGTTTTGGAGACATATTGTTCACAAAAGAATGTGGTTAACTTGCTTGCATGAAAGTGTGGGTCATAAACTGTGAACATTATTCTAATAGACCCGCTTTGACATGCACTGCTGCTCTCTCTAAGTCTCTTTCTCCTTTTTAAATATTTATTTTGGCAGAAAGTCTGCAAGGTTTTTCCTTAGCCTTCATTGTTCACACTGCAAAAACTACATCTAACTTAGTGTGATAATCTTCTTTTGACATTTAAAATCTAATTGGATCTAATTGGATCTAATATAAATGGCTTAAAGTGACTTAAATTAACTAAATTTTCTTTTAATTTAAGAAATCTTATCAAGTGAATTTCACTTATTTCACTGGCAGCCAAATTTGCTTGTTTTAAGCATAAGCAAGCTCAAAACTAATATATTTGCACTTATATTTGATAGGGCATTTTTTGCAGTGAGGTCTTTCCATGTTCTATTGTAGTCTTCTTTTAAGCCCATTTGTGGAGGGCACAACCACTCCAGCCCATAAGCATTGCAGAGTGCCATTTAACCCATGTGACAGGCCTTAAATCTCAGAGATCAATAGTTTTCCCTTAGGCTCTCAAACCCACAAGTAAATAATTCAAATGAGACAGTTAAACCCCTTGAAATATCAAATGTGAAAAAATATCTTGTTGAGATTTGGACGGTGTTTACGGGCAGATGGTTCATTGTGGTGTCCTGGAAATGGTGAAGGCAATGATGGACGCGATAAATTTGCAGGTACAATCAATTCCCGGTTTGACAGGATAAATTGAGATTTGAAAAGCTTTTATGGCATTCCTATTACATTAACATAAAATATTCAGACGCCCACAAAACACTTTTCCATCAAGCAGATCCCAGGTATAAAGTGTTGTCAAAACAAAACCACATAAAATCATTTACACCTGTAGACATACAGTAGTAATTTATCAGAGCCAAAATGATTAATTAATGAATTCTTTATTATTATAAGTGGTCCTCAACAAACAAGTGTGACAGAAACATTTGAAAAGAGGTCTCACATGGTCGGCAGAAGATATACTGTAAGAGAATAAGGTCAGATTCGAACAGGAGAGCGTGAGAGCTGCACTGAGGTGAGCAATGACTATGACATTTCACAAACTGGGCTAATTCCCCTACAAACCCACAAAGGGCACACTTCACATTACCGCAACAGGCAGGTGAACACGTTCAAAGCACTGTAACAGACATGTTCCTTTTTTACTGCTCAACATTGTTTTTATTTTAAATCACGTCATAAGCGACGTGAAACTCTCTAATATTATTTTGCTACTCCCTATCTTGACCTATTCTGTGTATGTGAAACACAAAAGTGATTCGATCTGCAACCTGTGTATAAAAGGTGCTGGTCTTTTTAGTGTTACTGTAATTTTAACTATATTATCAGTCTTTCTCAGAAGTATTCTTTGGTGCATATTAAGTGATGATTGGTCTTCACAGCTTTCTTGACCTTGTAGTTAAAATACTATGTGAACAAAACCAAAATGATTTTATTACAAATGAACACTGAGGCCAATCTAGGGGTCAACACCAAAACTGCATGCTGTTCAGCTTGCCACCGTAGAGGAAGCAAATGTGAACACAAACCAGTGGAAAACACATACCACTATATTTCATAGTCAATTTGAAAACAATACTCTAAATATGATTATCGATAAAACCTAACTCTCTGTGTGTGTGTGTGTGTGTGTGTGTGTGTGTGTGAGTGTGTGTGTACATGTCACAGAAAGAGAAAGAGGCAGACAGTTGAAGACAGAGACCAAGAGAGATGAAAGACCAAAGCAAAGGCGGAGAGAGAAGCAGGGTTAAAGATAGATAAGAGTAGGAAATACAGATGTAAGGAAAGAGAGATGAAGAACACATGAGAACATCAGAGGAGCCCTGAGAAGTCATCTAGAGGCAGTTTCAAGTAACAGTATGCACTGTGGAGAGTCCTCTCCACTGTGTGACGGCAGGTCGGGATCCCCTCTTTTCATTCCTTAACTTCCTGTTTGTGTGTTCTTAACTTCCTGTCCTACACATGAAGCATGTAAAAACCTCCATTGAAAGACCCCTCTGTACATGATATCAAATACTTCAACCTAAAGGAACTGTGAATGCAGGGTTTTTCTTTGTTTGATCTTGTTCACGACGACGCAACAAATTGCTTTCGACATTGTAGAACTATCAATGCAGTTGGCCTGGTTGTTGGACTAAGCTCTAACCTGGTCTGGGTATAAGTGTACATTATACAATGTACAATGTACAATGATTTGTGGAAAAGGGTAACATCTTGTTTGACTTTAGACATGTGCTTCCTTCCTCTCTTTTCTTTCTGGTGTCTGATCATGGTGTCGTGAGCCAGTTGTCTGACACGAGAGTGAAGGTACGTCTGGACTGCATCATGCACAGAGCAGATGCTGTAGCCGGAAGACAGGCTAGAACAGCAGAGCACATGTCCAGCTCTGTCCATGTCTACCGTAAAAACAGACCCTGCTAGAAATCATGTTAAGGTACAATTTAGTTAAGTTTAGTTAGGTTTGCTTGATGCCGTTCCTGGACATTTTTTTACTTTATACATTTTAGAGCAACTAAATTAAATAGTGTTGCTGTCACATGCCAATTGGATAATTTCAGTGTATTCAAAAAAGCCCAGACAAATTTGTATGGGGCTCTATAATATGAGTTAGCCCTCCTAAATAAATGAAATAAATAAAAAAGAACAGAGCCGACATCAATATATATTCATTCATTATTAGGTACAAATCATGTACAGTGAAACTGTCAGAAATGTGTTAAACAATAATTAAGCAACATCAGGGTGCATTAGACTGAATATCAGCGTGTCTGTGAGGCGGTCGTAGGTACGAGTATGGATGGATGGATGGGAACACTTGAAGGTTGGGTAAGCAATTCTAAGAAATACACTTTGGTCAAATCCAGCGACTATCTGCTCATGGTCCACTATCTGTCAGTTCTGTGTGCATGCAGGAAAACAATCTGTGTTACACAGCCCTGGCTCTGAAAATGAGAACACCAACAAAGTGGTGCAGACCGCTCCTCGTATTGTCCAATTTGAGGGGTGGAGCTTCTGATAAAGCACCCTGTGGCATTAAAGAGAGAGGTGTTTTGTTTTGAGTTCAAAAATCAAAAAACAATCACAGCATCGCTTACTCACCTTACTCACCTTGTAATCTTTTTACATTTTGAGATAATTCTCTCTTGAATTCTCAGATAAGTCATGTTGACTTGATAATATAAAAATACATTATCAAAATATGTTTTGGTTATATATTGTATAACACTGACACAAGATGAGAGACCAGGGTCAAACCCCCTTTCCACCTATACTGACAAAGGACACAATCATTGCTGATCTCCAATCCCTTGCTCTAAAGTGAACTTTGGGGTATGGAACACATGAAAATAATTAATGGAAAGCTCTATTCTTTGTCCTTTTCAAAGGACAAAAATAGACATTCCACTTGACCCATGTACATAATCAAAGAGAGATGAAAGAGCATTCTTCTCGTGATTCTCCTCCCACAGCATGGTGACATTTAGCAGAGCTGTCTGTTGACTTAATGACTCCTGAAAGGGGCAGAGGTAGCAGGTGTGACAGCCCATAGGATTATCCAACAAGCTGCCTATAACTCTATTACTGATGCTCAAGACCATGCATGTTATTGTTATTACTATCATTACTCACATCATCATTATTAGTCATAATAGTAACAGAATTATTATTAGTAGTAGCAGTAGTGGTGATATTAGCAGCATATTGTCCTGCATTAAGTGCTTCAAACCATTGGGATGAACATCACAAGAAGAATCAAAAGTATTCAGAAGATTATAGTGGCCCAGACCATACAATCTGGTCAGAGCCGTCAGACGTCTTTCAGAAGGCCCCTCTCACCTGAACCAGTCTGGTAGTATTGATCGATCTGATTGATCTAAGATGTCCATCTGGCCGACCCTAAGACTAATGCCACAGAACAGGTATAGGACTAAAGAAAGGCCATAATAACACACAACACCGGTTGGAACCAAAATGGCAGAACGAACAGGCAGAGGGGAAGAGAAGAGAGAGAGGGAGAGAGGGAGACAGCGATAGTCAGATGAAGAGGCAGATAGGGAGAGAGAGAGCATGGTCAGTCCGCTCTGGACAGCTGGTGTTGATAGCTAATCTACCCGGTCCTGGTGCTTTTTGTAAAACATGAAACCCAGCAATCTGATAGCATGAATTAATAAATGAACAATTCTCCTACAATGGAGCCCCTGTTCCATGGAGGTTTTCTTACACAGACACAATAGACGCTTATAGGGGCCGACGGGGGCTTTCATCCCCTCAAGTACTGCACAGGACCCTGAATGAAAAGGAAGGAGCGAGGACCACTTGATGGAATAATGACAATACGGGCTGATATCCTCGCTATGTAACCGTGGAGCATAATAACACACAGGGAGAATGGCTGTGAATGGCATTTGGGAGGGACCAACTGCAGCTTCTCTGTTTCTTGTTCTGTCATTTAGGGCAGGCCTAATAAGCAGTGTGGGTGGTGAATGAGGAACCATTAACTATGGCTCAAAAGCTGAATGAAGCAATTCACCCGCATCAACGGGAACACCTGCATTGAGGCAGGCCTGTCAGGATGGCTTGGTGGAAAGCGAGAGGGGAGTGGATGCATAGGAGCTGAAATGGGTTATATAGTGGGCTGAGGGGAAGAAAGAACCACAGGGAACGGGACACAATATTCTGCCATGCAACGGAAGCGTGTTTTATATGTATATTTCATTCAGTAATAACTTGTGAAAACAATCCCATGCCATTGCCTTCGGGCTATGTTTATTTTATATATATATTTATTTATTTATTTATTTGTTGATTTATTTATAACCACTCGCTGGCATCGTGGCCCGTTTCAATTCCAGCAGATATTTGAACCCGCCTCAGGTGTTACTGCAGGACCTTTAACTGGCTTTTCCCCAGCTCTTAAACTAAATAGATAAACAGGTTTGCCTGTCTGTCGGCACCAGCAGGCTGCGTGGCACGTCCCGGAGATTAGAAGAGAGGAGCGGTAGAGGTAAGGGGGAGAAAGAAAGAAAGAAAAAACAAGGAAGGAGAAGAAGGTATTGTGTGTGCTGAGTGAGCCTGTCTAAGAGCACTGATGTATGGCAGGGCAGATGCAGTCGTGGGGAAGGGGGGGGGACAGTGGTGCTGGCGGATTGGGGTGGGGGCGGGGATAGGGAAGTGGCGGGGTGGGGGAGGGGAGGTCTTGGCCGAGACAGTGGAGGAGAGCTGCGAGCTATGTGATGATTATCAGAGAGCACAGGGACCGTCTGTTCCCCCACCCTCACCCCCACCCAGGCCAGGGGCGCAGTGCTGGGTCCCAGAACAGGTGTGCAGGGTGGAGCAGCACGGGAGAAGAGCCGTGGGGTGGGGAGGTGGGGGGTATTGAGGAGGTGCTCAGACATAGACAAGCCATGGAATGTTTACAAGCAGAGCAAGTGGAAACCAGGGAGGAATTGTTTTCAATAGACGAGCAGCGGAGAAGCACTATGGGCACAACAGTGCAGAAACGCTTGATAGCAAGTCAAACAGCTGCCAGACATAGTATACTGTAGGTGGAGAGTACAAGTCTTGCTGTAGGCTGGCCTGGGCCTCAGCCCTCCCTGGTGAAGCTCGAGAAGGAGCTCCCACACTATCTACACACTAGTGTTCATCCCAATGGCAATGACACATCAGTTAGGAGATCATGTTGGTAGGGGCCATTGGAGGGAACAGTGTGTGTAGAGGAGATGTGTGTAACTGGATCACTGTGACCCTCTCCAAGCCTCTCTTAAGCAGGACACACACCGCGTCACCAGAGGCTCACACTGTGAGACACGCACACACACGCACAGATGACCTGTAACCTCACCAAACTCTACTGAGGGATTGCTAAACCAGAGCCACACAGAAATCTATCTTTCTCACTTTCCTTCATTCATTCAATTAATTATTAATATTTTCTTTGTTTGTTTCTACTTTGTTTCTTTCTCCTGAAGGTTTAAAACCAATTTCCTTTTACTATTTCACAGTAGCAGCAACAGTAACAGCATTTAAATCCCTGGCACACACACTCACTAGAGGAGAGCTACAGTAGCACATTAGTAAGTGTTGCTCCACATAGCTGCACACAACACAGAGAGAGTGGAGGGGAGAAGCTCTGTGCAACCATAGTGAGACTATGGCAAACCTTCTCAGATGGTTCTGCACAGTGACTTCTGGTAAAGAGAGCAGGCCGTGGGCGGACTGGTACATTTCTCACTAAGGGAAGTGGTGGGCTTTTGTGGTCTTGTCTTTTAGCCGTGTTGAGAAATGGCCAAATGTTACTTTCATTTTGAGCCGAGAGGCTAGTAATTACACTGTGCAGGTCACGGAGCAAAATGCAAGGCTTTTTACTGCACCTCCGAGACCCTCCAAGGCTGATATGCCAAGAATGAAAAATATAGATTCAATCACCTAGCCACACACAAACCGAAATGCAAACACATACGCACACTCGGTAGCCAGCCCTCTCAGTGGTTTTTATTCTTGTATGTGCTTTTTACTTTTATCAGTCATCATAATGAATACCTCACTCTGGAGTGTATGGCTTCTCCAATAACGCTATGCTAATGCTAATGCTAATATGCTGATATTGTTCTTCGTTAGATCTGCTGAGACACAGATCAATATCCAGACACAAACAAATGACCAGAGGCATCAAATAAAACAGCAATTAATACGTAATTGTCTGAAGGCCTTTATTAATCCTGACCCTTGCGTGCGCCCGGGTGAGGGCATGCAGGTGCACACACATCCGTTAATCTAATTCCCCCTGTGTGCGTCCACTCTTGCACACGTTTGTTTCAAAAGTGCTAGACGTTTCTTTTGCCCATCTCCTCCCAGAGACAGGCAGCGTGTCTTTCTCTGGTCAAGGAGGACAGTGATGAATGGCTGCGAGCAGAGCCAGAGAGGCACAATTAAGATTCCATCAGGATAAAGGTAATGGTAAATAATTTACAATAACGAGAGGGCTCAGCGCACCCAAACATTCAACCACAAATGGACGAAAATGCCCTGTGTCCCTGGAAGCAGCAGGAGCCGGCATCCGTAAACTTCACACGCTTTTAATTAATGAGGCATCCAAGTGTTTGCGTGTCTTTGTGTGTGTATGCCTGTTTTCCTGTGTGTGTGTGTGTGTGTGTGTGTGTGTGTGTGTGTGTGTGTGTGCGATGGGTGTGTAAGGGTGGGGTGTGGAAGAGTACTAGGGGGAATGAAGAGAGATGATGGAAGCTATTGGGAAGGAGCTTGCTTGTTGTTAAGGTGACTGGTTGTTGGGACTACAGCCATGTTAGCATGTATGTGAATTAGCATCTACTGTATGTAATATGTAGCATTGAAAGAGATTTTTCAAGAATATGGAGATAATTAGCTTGGCTTCTAATTGTTTTAATAACAATTAGTTTAACAAAAGATTATAGAATGATACAGTCTGGTTTACTTGTGTCGATTATGTTTAAAAGTAGCTGCATTCTCTCAATGACTTCTAAAGCATTGGAAAAACAGAGGAACAGAAATTATTATGTAAACACTGCATGCATGCAGAAAAAAAAAAAAATTTGTTTGACAGTTTCCAAAACAAACCCTTCCTTAACATTTAGATAACATGTATAAATTTACATTGTGCCTTACAATTAAAGTTGTTTGAAATGTATACATGCAAACATTTACACTCGTCTTCGTAGATCTTGCTCTGGCCTATCATCATGTTTGCATTAGCAGACTCTTGAGTGTACTTTGGCAGTGTGCGGGCCAATTTCTCCTGGTCCAGTATCTAGCTGCACAAAGAAAATAGAAAGCAGGAAGCAAACTGCACATCAAGAAAGCATCTTTAAAACTCTCCGACAGCTTCATCATCACCGCGAATTATCTAAGAACCCTACAACAACATGTTTGCCTAATGTGGTGGAACAGTTAGAACGAAGGTTTGTCTTAACTCACACGGTGCTTTCATACTTGTTTGGTAGTGGATAATGTGTCGTGGTGGCTGTTATTACACAGCAGCTCCTGCTATGTCACGTATAGTGGCCATAATGTCTGTCCCCTTATCATGTGTCATGGATGCTCGCGTTGCAACGTGTGTGTGTGCGTGTTTCCACGTGAGCGATATGATCTGCACGTGCGTTTTTGTTCAGTAGTAGTCATGTGTGTGCATGTATACACTTGTGTACGCATGTGTCCACAGAGAGAGAGAGAGAGAGAGAGAGAGAGAGAGAGAGAGAGAGAGAAGGAGAGAGAGAGAGGCAGAGAGAGAGAGAGTAAGAGAGAGATCCTGTGTGGGTGGGAAATTATACGTTTTGACAAAGTTCCCCATTTTTCAAAAATAATCACTTGTTCCTGTTACAGAGGACGAGTCGCGACTGCTGGCTGCTGAGGAAGCAAAGTCAGAGAAATATCTCTCTCTCCCCGCTGCCCCTCCCTCCTTCTCTCTCTCCTCTCTCTACCTCCTCTTTCTCTCCCACCTTCTCTCTCTCTAGCTCTCTCTGTATCTGTCTATCTCCCTCCTATCTCTCTCTCTCTCTCTCTCTCCTTTTCCAGCCTGTATTCTCTCTGGCTGCTAACGAGAGGGTGTGGCCATCACTGGAGGCGTTGAGGCTAAATTAGCATATTAATTACCCCCTCCTCTGACCGACAAACACAGAACTGAAATGTCACCACACTCACACTGGCCTTGTGGAAACACATTTAGTGTAAGTCATTATTTTTTTTGTAATGCCGAGTGCCCCCCCCCCCCCCACATCCCCATCCCCCACGGACTGACTCTCCCAGAGCTTCATCTCTGTCAATCCTCTTCTTTGTTGTTGCTGTAGCGCTTCCATGCTTATATATGAATTATGGAGGATGGAGTGAGTCACCCATTCATTGTCTTCTTGAGTGTCACGGACCGACGCCTCCAGTCTCCATGCAGAGCTGGTGTAGCCTCTTCCTTCTGAAGGCCTTGGAGCAGTAAAGTTTCACTTCTGCATCAGATAATAGGATTTGGCCAACAGTCGTTTAAGTCCTGCTGACGCAAACCTTATGGTAAAGTCAATGTGTTAGCTTGGCTATGTTAGGGCTTTCCCGCTTGTCTCTATTCATGAGCCACTTAAGCACACGCACACACACACACACACACACACACACACAATATTATTAACATCATATTAATGTTCATACAATTGTATACTTTAACTTTATGTCCCTCTGTGCCATTACATGAACAACAAGGTATTAAAAGCATTGAAATAACTCGTGACTGAACTGAAAATGACCATGTGTCACCTCACCACCAAGTCAGCCTGACCCTGCCTCAACTAGCAGGTCCGCATAAAGCTTTAAAATGCACGCAGCAGTGTGCCGTGCCCAACATGTGAGTGTGAGGCCTTCGTCCCACCAAGGCACCGGGAGCCATCGGACAATTAGGAGCAGTCTGTGAGAGCTGACAGACAACTGCCAGCGCCTTGATCAGGGGGAAGCGAGACAGACTGAACAAAGGCTATGTATACGCCCATCTGCTGACCAGTCAGACTCCATTAAGGAAGTGCCTTAACATTATAACTAATAGTAATTCCTCAATCTTAAAAAAAAAACGTATTGACGCATAGTGATGCAATCCTTCATGTATATGTATACCAGAGAGCAGGACTAGCTTACACGGGGCATCATTTCTCCCCAGGCCAGAAGAAAATGTCATCTGAGTTGCTGCTCATCTCTTTGTGTATGCTGGTGCAGGCACATGTTGAATAAGTAAAACAGGCAGGGCCAGTAAGACCCAGATCTCCTCCTATTTACCTCTGACCCGGGCTCACAATCACAACACCTCATCACTTCTTCATCAAAGACACCTTCTTTCTAGGAGACTGGTGGACCATATAGCTGGAGGCCACGTTCTGATCTCCCCTGCGTGGTGCATTGGAGAGCAGAGCTATCTTGAGATGCGAAGAGAAATAGTCCGGTCTGGTCTGTTCTGCTGTCAACAATCCAGGCCCCCATTTCGTAGTGGCGTGTCCTTTCCTCAAGGCACTGGCAAAACACAATCATAACACAATGATTAGCACATCAGTTCCACGCGGGTTGCTACGGTAATTCAAATGGCAAGTTGAATATGAGACTGCCGGCATACTATACTACAGTACTACAGTATGTGCATAAGGCCAGTGTGTGTATCTGTGTGTCCACGTGATATGTATGTTATAGCCCTGTGATGCAGCTCTGCAACGCCATGCAGAATTACTAACTAAAGATAATGACATGTTTTATTCATTACCCTATACGAATGTGCATATGTGTGTGTGTGTGTGTGTGCGTGTTTCATGTGTGCGTGTTCGTGTGTGTTCTCACTCCAGGGGCCCCCACTCCTGGATCCACTATAGAGTGAGCATTGTGAAGTGGGTCAGGCTATAGAGGCGAGCCATGGCAGGTCTATGAGACGGGGGCAGGGGTTGAGAACAAAGGCCCAGAGACATCAAGGCAATATAACATGTAACAGTCAGGACCCTGGCTGTATACTGCATAAGCAGCATGCTGCCTGCTTGCCTGAGTGGGTGGATGGAGCAGTAGGCCTAATCAAAATGTGTTGTGTGCAGGGGGTGAGAAAGAGGTTGCTTATTAAATAAGCCCGTAATGCTATTCTAGCCTTCAATCCCACTTGCATCCATCTGTACTTGATGACATGTTACATGATGCTGTCTGATTTGATTTGAAGGATTGTCTGTAGCGGTTCAGGGAATAAACCCACCAGAACAAATGCTTCATTTTTAAAACATTGGGATTGTTCTTCTGACCAGTATGAGGAGATATATCTTAGTAAAAACATTTATTTATAGAGGCATATTTTTAGTTCAGTGTGTTTGTTGAATATAGTGAATAAACAGACACATGATGCAGGAGGTTTTTGTTATTATATCATAATCCATATGTGAAAGAAATGCAGTCCAATGTGACAGCACTGTAAAGTTTTCAGTCTACTTCTCACTTTGGGCGGGGGCGTTCTAGCCTTCTTCTCGTCTTTCCTCTGCTCCGTCCTTCATAAAGGATGCCGTCAGAAGTCCTCTCCCATGGGAGGAATGTGACAGAGCCCACATCACTCATATTTGCCTCTCCCTGAAAAGAAAGGCAGAGAAACCCTGGCAGTGACGTGGGCTTGAGGGGAGATGTGGAATTACAAAGATCACGCTTTTCCCTCTTTGATCCGTTGTGTTAGCAGCTAGCTTGGGTGTGCTGTTGCGTGCGTGTGTGTGTGTGTGTGTGTGCGGGGGGGTGACAGTGTCATGACAGAGTGTTGGGGACACACAAGAGAAGTGGCAGAGACAGTGGTGTGTGAAGGAAAAGTAACAGACAGAAATGGTGAATAACAGCCGGTGAGAAATGTGGCTCGTGACCTCCGGAAAGAAAATGCTCATGGCTCATTTTTTTCTCTCCATGGTAACAAGTAGCATTGCACAAGTGACATTTACATATCTTTACATTTTACATGGTAACAAAAGATAATACAGAAGTCTAATATAATATAATCACTTTACTGAAAATAAAGTAAATAAATCATCATCCTAAATCACCACAGCATTCTGAAGTCAGCTGAGAAGAGTGTTGTGCATGGGCTATGTATTTACTACAGTAGCTGCCTCTACTTCCAGGCCCGTCCAGGGGAATTGGTCCCCATGCCGAACCAGGCGTCTGCACAAACTGCAGCAGGGTTCAATCAGAGATATAGGGATATAGGGGGGCTCTAACATTCCCTTTTGAAGCTAAACATGGGAAAACCACGTGGTGCTTCTGCCTCAGCGCTACAGAAAACAAGCAGACTTCTAATGCCAAAGAACTGCTTATTAAATCCCAGGCAGCCTAGCAATTGCACTGTGCTGCTAGTCAAAATAAGAAATTGTTTGCTGTTGGTTTATTCCCCCTGCCTCCCTCTCATTTCACATGCTTTCTTAACCTCCTCTAAATCAGGCTCCACTTTCTCTCTCTGTTATTCACCTCCTTCCCTCTCTTTGTTTGTGTGGAATGAAGTTTGTTGGAGGGGGAAAACAGGGGGCATGACAGCTGGGCGGTGGAACATTCCGGGTGAGGACCAGAGGGAAAAGCATTATAGATACTGTATAGGGAACACTGATAGACACAAACAAACCACAAAAGGTGTGACGGAAGACCACGCACAAATCACTGAGCGTTAGGGAAAATGAGTGCCGAAGGGATGTAATATTTGAAACAACAATAAGAGGGAGCGGCTGGGCGGAGGTGGGGTGGCGAGAGAATGACAGACAAGACGATAGGAGAAGGCTGGGTGTACTCGGCGAGCAGCAGATTGTGGGGGCGCAAGTTGTCGAGGTGGCCCGGGTCTCTGTTGCCCTCCTGTTTCATGGCTCTTCCAGCCTGTCAGTGAAAACAGCCCGGCCATGCAGACAGCTGAGCTCATGAGGCTGAGGGGGCGAGAGAGAGTGGCGGGGGGAGAGATGAGAGAAGAGGATGGGAGAACAGAGGAGAGTATAGGGGACAGGATGGGGATGAGATGGGAAGAGGGGAAAGAACGTGGGAGGAGACTTTAGGACAGATGGAGCGAGGAGGGAAGAGGAGTGAAGAGAGGACAGCCTCCATTTTATATTTACTGCTATGTCTTTTTCACCATGTATTTACATACTGTCTATTGTCCACCTATCAGAAAACAGGTTTGGCCTATTATCGGTTAGCGCTAATTTACTTCATGTGTAATTATTAGGGTGCTCAGAACATCATATAATCTCCCATCAAATCAAGTGGGTTTAGTGGTTGTGTTTACCCAATGAGCATCAGCGCTGCCATTCCCCGAGCTTTAGCATCAGTTACTAGCTTGTACGAACGAATGTCCAGGTCCCTCAAAACTACTTGCCACAGGGAGAAATGACTTCCCTCTCAGACAATGTGTGACGTGGCCCCATGAAAGACTATGACAGGCAGCTTGTCATTATGCTCTGTGTTTCCCTCTGTGTTTCATACTTACTGCAGAGCATGCTGGGGCACAACATGGGGTGATACAGAACTCTCTGTCTCTCTCTCTCTCTCTGCCTCTCTATGTATCTCTGCCTCTCTCTCGCTCTCTCTGCCTCTCTCTCTCTGTGTGTCTCTTTCTCTCTCTGCCTCTCTCACTCTCTCTCTCTCTGTGTTTCTCTCTCTGCCTCTCTCTGTCTCTCTGCATCTCTCTCTCTCTCTGTCTCTCTCTGTCTCTCTCTCTCTCTGTCTCTCTCTCTCTTTCTCTCTGTTTCTCTCTCTCTGTCTCTCTGTCTCTCTTTCTCTCTCTATCTCTCTCTCTGTCTCTCTCTCTCTCTTTCTTTTTCTCTCTGTTTCTCTCTCTCTGTCTCTCTGCATCTCTCTCTCTCTGCCTCTCTCTCTATCTCTGTCTCTCTCTCTCTGTCTCTCTCTCTCTATCTCTCTCTCTATATCTCTCTCTCTCTATCTCTCTCTCTCTATCTCTCTCTCTCTCTTTCTCTCTGTTTCTCTCTCTCTGTCTCTCTGCCTCTCTCTCTATGTCTCTCTCTGCGTTCGTCCTTTAGAGGACAAGTGTTGCCCTTCAGACAGCCCTTGAGTCTTCATAACCCTTATTTCCATTCCTTCTTGTAGGCCTCTGTGCTCCCCCAGACCCCCCCCGTCCCAGCTCCCCAGCCCTTTCTGCCATCACAGCCTTGTTTACGAGCCTCTCCACTGGAAGGACAGGTTAATAGAAGCCCTGGCTCAAATCGAGGCCCGTCTGGTTTCCATTCACTTGCCTAATAAGACATTTCATCCCCGGCCTTACTGTCTGCTGGCCGGCGGCAATACTCCAGAACCAGTCCAATATGTGTGTGTGTGTGTGTGTGTGTGTGTGTGTGTGCATGTGTGTACATGTCTTTGTTTGTGCATCTGGTCTTGGTCTCGGCTCACAATTATAGAGCAAAGTACAGACCAACAGAAGTAGCTCGCAGCGCACAAGGTTACCCTGTAAATCAGCCTACAAGGACACAATAACAACCCACTGAAAACACTGGGAATCAAGTGCTGTGATCTTTTTACTGGGGATGGGGTGAATGAAAGGCAGGAACTGGAGAAATGGGGAGCCAGGCCTGGGCTTAATGCCTGGGCTTAATGCTTGGGTTTTAGGTCGTTTAAATCACCTTGACTGGCCGAGCTCTAAAAGCAAGGCAAGACTCCCTCTTGTCCACAGGGACAGCAAGGAGGCCCAGTGTCCAGTAAACAATGTCTGCCTCGCCCTCTGGAACCCTGGGAGGGAGAGGAAACAGTGTGTCCTTGGGGCCTCAACTTTGACCCCACCTCCCTGATGAAATATGGGCCCTGCCCTTTGGTGGGGGCTTGTTTGAACAGGAGCCCCTAATGGGCAAGGGTGTATGTCTTTTTACTGTTCCTGTGTGTGTTTGTGTGTGTGTGTGCACGTGTGCGTGTGCATGTGTGTGTATGTTTATGTTTGTGTTCAGGATTAGTGAGTTTACATAGATTACAGATGAGATATCAAACCTGTTGTATTTTTTTCTGGATGTTTGGAGACAAAATATTTGATTGTTTCGACATCGTTAAAATAAGGCTGGTGGGAAATAATAACTTTATTCTTTAGTCAAATTCCTAAGCAACCAAAAATAATACTTTGGCA
Source organism: Amblyopsis hoosieri (assembly GCA_027564755.1). Classification (NCBI taxonomy): domain Eukaryota; kingdom Metazoa; phylum Chordata; class Actinopteri; order Percopsiformes; family Amblyopsidae; genus Amblyopsis; species Amblyopsis hoosieri. The sequence continues at coordinate 3,672 of JAODUE010042458.1, read as the reverse complement.
AAGAAAGCCAAATGCACATGGCATTAATCAAATCAACTGCTCTGTTAACTACAAGCACAGTTATGAAACTCGTCTTTTGTGAAAGAAAGCATGTGACAGAACAGAATAGAAGAGAGGAATACAGTTATTATAACTGTTTACAAAGGGCAAGCTTATCATTCGGTAATAAATGAGGCCCGAATGACCTAAGTGTTATGCTAGTTACACAATTCATTCATACACAATGCAATATGATAGCCTAGTTGGCACATGATCCATCAAGTGATGCACGTAACCTTTACCATATACCACGGACTAGCTATTCATTCTAAGCTTCCGAGAGTCTGGGAATTATAACATGTGAATGAGTTGTTTATGTAGTTAAACTGTGACATTTGGTGAGGAGCTAAAGGGACATTTTGTAGTCAGCTGAGTATGTCAATGGAGCAGGGCAGCGGTGTCTCTCCACATTCCTCCATCCAACCATGTTCTCCTGTGTTCGAAGCTCTTTTCTTTAAGTCACCTCAACATCCACACTCCTATGATTGTGGGTAGTAATTGCAAGGCACTGGGAGATGTAATTTTTGTGGGGCTGAGTACACATAATGTAAAGAAATGGTCTTCCATGTGGTCTGGCCTGGTCACGATACCATTTGAAGGAGTCAGACTTTTATTATTATTATATACTTTTATTTATATTTGTTTTGTTTTACTGGTTAAAAAAACTAAACTTGTTTATATGCAATATGCATGTTTAGTTTGTAATCTCACACAGACATGCATGAGGTAGGGTCACAAACTATGAGTTGTGCGGGTCATGTCTTATGTTTGCTGATGTAAAGCAGTGCTGGGTTACGACTGGTGATTATGTATTATTACGCATTGTGCTGTGTATTAACACAGCACAATGCAACAATAGACATTGTAATGCGTCTAACCTCAGTAAGTAACAATAAGGTGGTATTGTAAATTGTTTTCTGAAAACAACACATGCGCATGAACACACAGGAATTATTTGCCATATCCTACCACCATGCCTTTACGCTGGCTGTGGTGATTTTACTGTAATTAGCCTGTTTCCATGGCACCTCCACCAACTGATACCAACTGATCTCTGCAGCTGAGCCTTTCCCAGGATGGCCGGTGTTCCCCAAATTGACAACGCAATTCTATATTCCGCTACATATCAACTAATGGATGTAAAATAGAAAAAAGAAAACCACTAAAAAGACTAGCTCTCACCAATATAAAAAAAACAAGCACAGACTGGCCACGAGTGTCGTAGCCTAGCAACCAGGGAGTAGCTGTATGAGAGAAAGGGAGAGAGAGAGGGAGGAACAGGGGAGCATAAAACAGCGAGGAGAGGGGCTTCCTCTAACTGAAAAAAAGGAAAAGAAAAGCTCACACTCATTCTAGCTATTCATGCCTTTGTTTGGGCGGTTATTTTGGGCGGTACGTTTTTATATCTCACCCAAGGACCCGTTTATTCTGAGTGTGTTCCTGTGCCTGCTGCCTTTTTCTCTCCGCCTGATCCCTGCTTTAACCCTATTCTATTTTGGAGTGGTTGCTCTGCCTGCATCTGTCTTACAGAACCACACAGGAGCTTTGCCAGGGGAGAGAGAGGGTTGTTGTGGGGCTTGTTGGGAGGCAGAGGGTGACCTAGGATGAGAGGGATGAGGAAGGGAGGGCTCGATGAGGGGAAGAGAGATAGAGGGAGTGTTCTCCATCTGTTTTTTTGGCAAAATGTATTTCTTTTTGTTCTTTTGTTGAGTCTGAGGCCTGACAACGGCGTCAGCTTTTTTGAATATGGTCGATTTGCCATCTGGGCTATTACAGAACAATGAATTTGTCCCTGTTTGCGGTGTGTTTGTGCTGGCTGTGCTCGCTCATCGCCATTGTGTGAGTTACACTTGACTGTATCTTTCAAGATGCTACGGAAACACAATGTTGGCCTTGATTGTATGCTAGCTACAGTACAATAGCCTTCCACCCTGCTCCTATTTAAGTTATCATACGTATTCTGCTCTGTTATTCATAGATACAGCATGTAGGCAGGTATAAAGACCTCCGTAACCCCTCCTTCCCTATGTTTCATTCTGTGCACACCCTCAATTTGCATAGCGATACTTCCCGGGAACACGGTGGCACAGGCACAATTCATTTAGCTCTGAAGTGGTTTCCCCAGCGCCTGGGTCATCAAGGCTGTGGCCACAGATAGGAGGAAAATAAATGAGGAAATCATATAGGAGAGCTTAGTAGCCTACGAGCATCGCTCTCGTGGCAACGGGATCCTTCCGTCATTGGCTGGAGAAAGGTCAAAGCAAAGGCGCGACTGAAATGGGGGAATAAATAGGCTGAGCATGCTGCAGTGCTCAGGGATGAAGTCCCAATCTATTCCCCTCACGCTCTGCGTTCGCTCCCATTACAGACCTCATCAGCGTCAAACCTCTGCCAGCAGCACGCCCTGCCACCCCCCACCGCACGCCTCACAGATGCATACACACACCTCATTCACAGGCCCTGCAAAATGGAGGCTATTTGTTGAAATCTTCTAGGCGTGTGTGTGGGGGTGTGTGTAAGCGTGCCTCTGTGTGCCTCTGTGTGCCTCTGTGTGTCTGTGAATACGGACGTGTACGCACATTGTGTATAGTGGGTTTTTGTCTTAGTGTGTGTGTGTGTATGTGTGTGTGCGTGCGTGCGCGTGTGTTTGTGTGTGTTCCCACACAGAATCCCACCATTTGCCATCAACAGCCATCCAAATTGCATTGTCACTACAATTTCCATAGTGGTCATTATCCAAAGCCGCCAACCGACAACCTGGGCAGACAAACACCCTAAAAGCATTCTCCAGTAAACAAAGCATGCCTGTGCAGGAGTGGCTCCTGTGTTCCCTGGCTCGTCTCTCATTCACTCCCAGTCCTCCTTTGTCTCCTCTACTGCGTTTTCACACCTCTTCCTCCTTGACCACCCCCCCCCCCCCACCTCCCCCTCTGCTCCCATACTCTCGTTCCTCTCTACCTCATCCCGATGTTCTCCTGTCCTCCATCTCTGCCTCCTCCTCCCCCCTCCTCCCTGCCCGAGGCGGTGGACCGATACCCTGGGTGCATCCGGACAGAAGCAGCGGTGCTCCACGGGCCCATAGCTCCCCGCTCCGTCCACCCCAGCACCGCTCAGCCTGGCTAACATGACAGGCCGGGCAGATGATGATAAATGCAGAAGAGGAAATGCAATTACTGGATCAGTTAGGTGTAGTAGGGACTGCTCAGAGCGCTCATTATCAACAGACTGGAGAGTTCTGGGTGCTGGGCACACACACACACACACACCTGACTGTACAGTTAGGTGGTTTCACTGTCAACAGCACACCAGCAAAACTTGCTCTTGGATTTACTGACAGTTGAAAGAGTCTCGGCTTATTTTTGAACTGTGAATGAATCCACCAGGATTTAGTTGCTGGATGAGATAAACTATTAGAATTATTGCTAAAATAAACACATAGATGTAAAATATCAGATGGTGAGTATGTAAAGCATTTTCCAAAAATGTACATTTGCTACATAAACTTAATAATGCTGTTTTCAGATGAATCCAAACATCACCAGTATGAGGGAAAATCAACTACTGGTCATTATAATGGAAGTTGGAGGGAGGGGTTAACTGATTAATCTAAGCACTTTAAAGTAATATATATAT
>JAODUE010042448.1:0-19273 GCA_027564755.1 Amblyopsis hoosieri | reverse complement strand
GGTAATGTCTCATACAGGCACCTGGTAGGGTTTACGCTGATCTACATAGGAACAACACAGTGATAATGTCTCATACATGCACCTGGTAGGGTTTACACTGATCTACATAGGAACAACACAGTGATAATGTCTCATACATGCACCTTGTAGGGTTTACACTGATCTACATAGGAACAACACAGCGATAATGTCTGATACAGTCACATGGTGCTATTGGAATTAAAGGTAAACTCCTCGATTACATTGTACCCCAGAATCCCCCAAACCCTGCAGCCCACTGGTCATGTTTGAAATGCCATAAGTAGTCCATAAGTAGGGCAGCTGTAGAGAAAGGGGGAAGGGGAGGGGCAGAGACCAGTGCTGGTCCATTACATCTGTATGAGGAGGGCTGGAGAGGTGTAACGTAACTCCACACACACACACACACACACACACACACACACACACACACACACACACACACATCGACGAGTGTCCCTTTAAAGCCACCGCATACTTTGGCGGTCGCATCATCTTGCGCATGAACCAACCTTGAGGATGTAGTTTCCAGGTTTTACATCTGTGATGTCGATCCACTGGCAGTCGATGTCCGCGTTGTACGTGTCATAACATCCTGGACTCAGACCCTGCCATGGTGGTAAACATCCGGATTATAATGCTAAATCCTACTGTCTGGAACTCAAGTCACCGAGGGCCCTCAGAGCTTCACCAATTGTGGTTTATAATGTGACCTATTTCATAGCAATTAAGAAAGGGGAAAACTGAAAAGGTGAAATATTAAATAACTTAAAGGTAGGGTCAGCGATGCTGGAGAAAGACATTTCAGATATTTGAAGTTGATCAAAACAAAAACACGTCTCCCTTGAAAGGTTAAAAGCCATAGGGGTGCTTCCTCAAAAGCTCAAAAACATAAAACGTGAGATTAAACTGACCTATCCCAAGCCCTGCCCCTTTCACTTGTCCTATCCAGGTACTGTAACTAGGTAGGACAAAACCGCATAGAAGGCTATTACAGGAAAACAGACAGATGACATGAGGCTCCGTCACATTCAAAAAATGCTCAACTGTTATTGGAGGACATGCAAAAAGGGTTGGCGCTTTTGGATAGGTCATTTGGGCCTGGAAGGGCAGTCCTTGTCCACATGCAGAGATGAGCCAACGCGTATGATAGCGCAGCGTGTGCGAGACAAGGATGCCCTCACTAAAGCGCCCTACTCCCTATGCTTCATAATGTATGTTTCTCCACCATACTCCTTGTGATGTTTTTTTAACGGAGCTGCCCTCTTGGCCAGGTCTCCATTGAACTGCAGGCTCTAATCTCAATGGGACTCATCCTGGAAGAAGAACGGCCTGTGCATAACGTGCCCTGGGCCACCTGGGTTCGAACCTGGCCCTGAGGTCTTTTCCCAGTCCTCCCCGATATCTCACTCCCACTCGCTTCTTGCCTCTCTACAGTGTCCTGTTTAAGAAGAAACTGCTAAAACAAAGGTAAAATACACAAATAGAAAGCAGGGTCGAGTCCCTGCAGGGGAGGACCAACACCTCCCTCACGGGGTACGCTTCAGCTGACCTGGGTGTGAGAGGTGCAGGCGTACCGCCTGTAGTAGCCGTAGTCGCAGGACGTGTCCTCCAGGCAGAAGCTGGCCTTGTGGCCCTCTGCCACTGACCGGTGGGAGCTGTCCTGCAGGTCGTAGTGGCTGAACTCGTCCATGCTGTGGTAGTGCCTGAAACAGTCAGTACAACATGATGTGGTATAGTGCCTGAAACAGTCATCACAACATGTGATATAGTTCCTGAAACAGTCCATACAACTTTTGCCAGTGGCCAACATCTGGACAAGGCTCAGTCCCGAGACTGAAATCACTCAGGGAGTCAACAAACCCAGTCGTACCACTGTCTTATTGGTTTACTTCCATACTGCTTACATGTTTGTAGTTAAGCTGTAGACAGTGGGATAACAATAGCATTGTGCAAATTGTATTTCCATATGTCGTGTTTATGTTTTTATTTATACTATGGTAGTACCTGTGGTAGTAGTATTTTGCACAGGGTATTTCCACATTTAGTATATACAGTATTTATACTGCAGTTGTACAGTAGACAGTAGCATTTTTTAGTATTTCCATGTGTAGTATTACAGTATTTATACTACAGCAGTACTGTAGACAGTTTTGGGCAGGTTAGTGTCTGTTTGCATAATATCTGAGGAGAATTGAACAACCGACCAACTGGACAACTTAACTGAATATGTGCAAGGCCTACAGTATTTCAACAGTTCTCTGTCGCCCTGCCAAATGTACCCCATATTTGGGATAAACACAGCGAACTGTTTGTTCTAAGTCATAACTATGAGCTGAGGTAATACACAGCTGTATGGGCAACATTCGTACTGTATATATATACGGCGTTTTCAATTTTTGGATCCATTTGAAAGTGTTAAGATAGGGGTTTGGCTTTTCATAGCCTTTTATTTCATGTACAGTCTGCACTGAAAACTTACACTTCTCAATCTTCAATTCACTTCTTTAACATTTTCCCATATGATATAAACTGTTATTTGAGTTGCTTCATAGGAGCAAAGGGGCAATTTCAGTAATTATAATCATTATACATTGATACATTAATGTTCCTTAATGTAGCCTACCTAAACATGATATTAGAGGTTCCCAACAGAATGAAATCCTATGAGCAGAAAATGTGGCATAATATGCACTGCATGCAAATTATAGCTTTGCTTGAAGTTGTGCTTATAATAACGACACGTATGCATTGTCATTAAACGAAGATAAATCTAATGCAAATATGTGTGTCGGCACAGTTTTCCATTTCAGAGATGCACTAAGCCAACATGTTAGATGTGTCTTAGATTTGCAGATCTAAACTAGAGTTGCATTCAAATATTGTCTGATTGTTCCAGTTGTATCTAATGAGACCATCATGTTAAGTTAGGTCATATCTGGAAGACACAAAGAGTGTCCTCTCAATATTGGAATGTACTGAATGAAAAAGTCAGAACATTAAAGGGACATTCTGTAATTATACATAGCGTTTTTTTTTAGGTGCGTCCACGCGTGTTTCAACCAAAACAGTGTTGTTTCTCTAACAACCACCAAATAATCGTTTTAGGGGAATCTGTGCTGCGGAGAAGCGTAAAAGTAAGTTAAATATCGTTATCAGGATTATAACGACCCATTCATTTTAAGCAGGTGCGTTGGTGCAGGGAGACATCTCAAACATTCAGAACAGCGATCTTCCAGGACCAGGATTTGGGACCCCTGCACTAGACAGTTATCTTAACAACCCAGTGATGACACACTAGGCTAGAGTAGGGCTGTCCCGAATAACATTTTACAAGTTTTGAATATTTGGTGGTATTTCCGAACAAGTATTCGAATACTCTTTCTAAAAATAAAAAAAACATTGAAAACACTCAACTATATTTAAGAACAGAGATAATCTTCGATTCCTATCTTCAGTGAGCACACGTGTAAACATAGCCATGTGCTCAAATAGGCCACTTTGATTGACACGTCAATTGAGCCAGTCAGAGCTGTCAAATAGCATATACCTCCTGTATTAGCCAATAAGAGTGTGTGTTGAATGAATAGCCTCGCTCTCTACTTACAAACAGAGCCAATTGCAATCAATTATGTTGATGACACAGTGTAGAACAGGCAATTATATTTCAACATGTGGGTTTGTATGGAGACAGTAGGGAATAATAAGAAAACATGCATGCGTAATGTGAAAAAACGAATACTCGAAACCCAATATTTAAATTGAATACATACCCAACAAACGAATACCAGAATAATCTAATATTTGGGGCCAGCCCTACAGTTAGACAGTTAGCTTAACAACTCACTGATGACAGCTGTGCCATTCCCAGGAGTAGCGCGGCCTGCTGGGCAGGAAGTCGGCCGTGCCCTGGTTCTTGACCCTCTGGGGAAACCTCAGCAGCATCCGCGTGTCATAGTCCCTCACACTGGACGAGTATGCAGAGCTACAGTACACGCACACACACACACACACGCAGACACACACACGCACACGCATGTACACACACACACACGCACACACACACACAAACACGCGCACACACACACGCGCGCACACGCACGCACACACACACACACACACACACACACGCGCGTGTACACACACGCACACGTGCGCACACACACACACGCACACACACACACATGAATGCACGCATCCGCACACATGCACGCACGCACGCACACACACACACATTAAGACAATCGAGCAGTGTGCCTTTTAACAGTGGCTGCACAGATGCCCCACTAAATGGTGGAAAGACTCTTTTAATGGCCGTTTTGTTTATAGTTTTCAATAATGACTTTTCCCCCCACGGCAAAGTACAGTGATTAGGCTGCACGGCCCTGCTCCTCCCTGTGCAGGATTAGCAGCACAGCATGGCTCATGCCACCTCCTCACAACGGGGCAGACTGCAACACACACACACTTAGCAGCCTGCTATGACTCAAGGCTGCAGGATGAGAAACCCTGCAGTGCTCTCTCTCTCTCTCTCTCTCTCTCTCTCTCTCTTATTCTCTCTCTCTCTCTTTCTCTCACTCTCTCATCTTCTGTCTCTCTCTCTCACTCATTCTCTCTCTCTTAAGCAACCCCCCCCCCCCTCTCTCTCCCTCTCTCTCTCCTCTCTCAATCTCTCTCTCTCTCTTTCCTCTCTCTATCGCTGGCCTATCCCACCTGGAGAGGCAGTTCTCCTCAGCGGCACAGCGCAGGTTGTACATGGGGGTCCTCTGGACATAGGCTGAGGCCTGGATGTAGTAGGGGTCTGGGACCAGGTCAGGCAGACCTGAGGAGCAGTGTTCATATGTAGCCATTAGTATCTCATGAGAAGTGTTCATATGTTGTACGTTATTATTACTTATTATCTTATGAGCAGTGTTCATACATATATAGTTATTATTACAGTGTAAAAGAGAAAGAAAGAAAGAAAGATTGAAAGAAAGAAACGCTTTAGAGCTTTAGGGCAGCATCCCCTCTTTAACCACACATACAGTAAACGGTTTCACCGTCCACTTTCTTACCGTACTGATGATACCTGGTTCCATAGCCTGGTCGCTGCCGCGGCCTGGGCCTCTCATAGACGTCATAGTAGTTATAATACGGATTGTCTGGGTCCGTAGACTTGTAGGGGTCGTAGGGATCATCTCCGACCATCATGTCCTCTCGCCTCGGCAGTGGCGGACTAAGAGGGACATTCTCCTGAGTCTCATTATTCGTGTTGTTGTTTCTCCGGGGCTCAGCGAGCTCGCTTTGCGCGCCGTGCTGACGGAGGCGGTGATCGTGTGCTCGCCTCTGACCTGCTTGAGGTGGCATCCAGCGCGGCCCGTCAGTGCGCCCCCTGGCGGCGGATCTCGGCTGGTCAACGCTCGGGGTGTCCGGCCGCTGTTTCGTCGCTCCGGCAGAGTCCCCATCGCGGATAATGGTCACGGGTCGCGCTTGCACTTGCTCCGCAGCTGCACCTCTTTGCCTGGCCGGCTGGTACTCGGAGCCATGACTGAGAATGCTGAAGATCTTGCCGTTGTGTTGCCACTGTAGCGTCTGTCGAAGAGCCGCTCTCTGTTGAGTTCCAGGCCTCGCCTCAGCGTTTCGCTGAGAATGGGCACTTTGCAGTATCAGTACAAACAGACACGTTCGCACATAAACGTTCATTTGCGTGCCAAATATGCGTAATCCCATAGTGAATTCAATTAAAATAGTCTACAGGGCGAATATATCAAACGACTTATCTTTAAATGAAATATACAAATACGACATATCCATCAATATCCAATTGGCACCCGAAAAAAAAACAAGACCTTGGTTATTTATCACCGTGAACTCATCGTCCCGATCCTACCGGCGCAGATGCTCCTTGTGAGATGAGGAGGCGGAGTTCGTGCGAACTTTGTGAATCGTCGACCAGTTATTCAAGAGGCGCTGCTTCTCAAAACGACTGGATACGTGACGACAGCAGTAACTACACGGCGTTGTGTGATGGCCATCTAATTACCATTGTTTAATCAACGGACTTTGCATTTATTTTAACATCTCAAGAGTCGTCCTCAGATGATATAGACTCAGGAATATAGGCCCATATAAAGTGACGAGCAGACTGACAGGCAGCCAGGGAGACACATACACCGAAAGGGAAAGTTTTCCTGGTGAAAGTAATCCTACATTTAACATCCTATAGGCTACTTCATGTCAACTAATATCGTGTAGGCTATTCGTTTTGTTTTCCTGGATAAGCGTGTGTGATGATAAACAGCTCCTCTCCTCACCGTTGGATGAACCCGTACCACGCCGTGCCAGGACGTTCTCGATGACACGAGCCAGAATCATTCTGCAACACGTTAAAATTGTGGACTCTATTAAATGTAGAGAAAAGAAGTCATCTCAGATTTGATAATCATGGCTTTCTTCGGATACCACATTATAACAACAGTAGCCCACACATGTGACATAACGCATAGTTCGGGAAATGTAATCGAAGGGTTTCATTTCGTCGTTATAGCTACAGCGGAGATGTTTAACCGCACTGACTAACCACAAGCTACCCCAAATCTTAGCATTGCACAAGCACTCAACGTTGAATAATGTAGACATTTAGGGCAGATAACTTTCCAAACAAATCTAAGTATAGTTTTCAGTTTCAGGCTGAGCGAGGTGCATGCGGTTGCTGAAACAAACAGTTTTTTAAAGAAAAATACTGTAAACAATGAAAGGAGATGGGAATTAACTGTTTCATATGCGGTGTGGAGGTATAATTATATTTTGGTTGCATGCATTATATTATTAATGCTAATATGGTCTTGGCAGGCGAAACGTTATAAGCAAGAAGGGACTCAACTCAATTAAAGTATTCTAGTTTCTAACACTAGGGGGCAGGTGATTGCAAATAATTATGGATTGGGGACCATTAATCCTCTCTGGTGCTTCAACGCACCAAAACGTTAAAAGAGACGAATAAATAACTGAACACAATAAAGCAATAACGGCAAATTATACATTATCAATGCATTATTGTTGATTTGTGTTCTCATTGTTGCTGTATATTGTGCCACTAAATATATTGTGTAAGATGAGAGCCGAGCAAATCAGAGCTGAGAGGAGTTATACGATTCTCTTAACCACATATATAAAGTGGAGCCTGCATCTGCGTCAGTGCTCAGATGCTTTAGCCTACATGAACACCGTCGAAAAACATTTTCGTTTATGTAGCTATAGGATATTTTTTATTTGTATAGGACTAATCAGTTTTTAATTGAAAACATTTGCTTATACACACGTGTATTTAACCGTTACTGAAATATGTTTTAAAAGTAAAGAAAACGCTACATGTGGCCTATTTGTGTCATATGTCAGATCTTTTTGATTTAGGATTAATATTTTACATTATTGTTGGAATTGGTTTTATGCTTTTTAAACTAACGAAACATGTAAGCACTCTAATATATGATCATTAGCCTATAAAATAATTATAAATAAATACATTAATAAATATTATACATTTTTAATAATATTCATTAAAAAAAAAAAAAAAAAAATAATACATTATTATTATTATTATTATGTCCATTTTTATTTAAACTGCAACACACATTGACATGTATTATTTATAATCACATTAATTTAAAATAAATTGAAAAAGTCACCGTGTGCATACACCTTGGCACGCGTGGGTCCACTTATTCTTGGGTGGCACCATGGTACCCACCGGCACCAACTGTGACGTGTATTTCACTATCTGGGTTCATATAGTATTGGAGTGTAACTGGACGCCGCTGCTGTTGACTGGCATACCAGCGTATTATCCGCGGGAAGTTATGCGCGCCTGTTCCTGTGGCGAGTCCAATCTCTTGCAGGAACTGTCGACCCAGAAACGTCTGTACTGAATCAGTATAGTTGTGTCGGATTTTTTCCCCCCTCTTTGTACTATATAGACTGCCCATTGAAGTTTGTCCACGCAGACGTCCCGCCCGCCCGGCACTGCGCGTTCAGACAGCCACATGTGCAAACAATTAACCCACTTACTCTCAGCTCCACGTCACTGGAATTCAGCACTGCTTCTGATTTGAGGCAGAAGTAGTAGAATTTGAACCAGTCCAAACACACACACACACACAGACACACACACACGCACGCACGCACACACACGTCCCTAATATACTGTAAAGATCAACACATTCTTCATCCCTCAGTGCACATCTGGTAGGGTTTTCCACAGACCTACAGCACTTATAGGCAAAGTCATGCTTGGACACAATATAGTCACATGCTTTTCATTACCTACAACGACAAACGCTATTAGACCGATCTATGATTTGTGAATATCTATCTATACCTCTCTGTCTCTCTCTCTACCTACATCTCACAATTGCAAAAGACAAACAATGAAACACACACATGCACCCCCACACACGCACGCACGCCCAGGTCAGACACAACACAGCTCAAGAAAAATGTCCTAAAGAGTCATTTCTGATCTTCTTCTCATAAATATAGGTTTCCATTACTTTAGAAGAGAGCCTCTATAGTACCACACACACACACACACACCTACACACACATACGCACACACGCACACACAAGTCTCCCATTCACACACGCATATATACACACACACACACACACACACACACACCACCTTACACACTCATATATACACACACCCACACACACAAACACGCAATGGTGGACTACGTGGCAGTCTGCACGCATGGGCTCAAGAGGCGGAGTTCTGTCGAAGATGAAACCAAACACACACATTGTCCAGTCACCAAAAAACACTTAAAGAGGCAGTGTGTGAGATAGTGGACCATGACGCAATCACAGCAGTATTTTAAACCTGCTGCTTGGCCCAGGGTATTTTCATTAACTGCACACATGAGGCTAACTGAGAAGATGTAATGTTTGTCCTCCAGTTGCCATGAAATCCCTCAGTGGAGACCTACGGCGATAGTTACGCCACCATTAGTGCCCCTGTCTAATAAAGGGACAATCTCACATTTTGTCCCAGTGTGTATGTAGCGCTCCCCAAAAGCACGAAGGGTTGTAAAAGTGTCTTGCTTCGTTTGGAACGGTTTGAAAAGAGCATGCTCCCGGTTGGAGGAATCTCAGGGAGCACGCTGTATGTATACGCTGAGCTTTCAGGTGAGTGAGGGGTCGTGTGTGTGTCCTCAAGTCTGTAACTCAAACAGCGTTGTTTCTTTAATCTCAGATGTTCTTTTTACACCCGAGGAGCACCGCTCTTATACCACCACTCATGTAAAATGCACACGGCACATGTTCTGTATGTGCCACGCAGTGTGCATGCGGGACCCCCATTCGCTCAACTTGTGGCCAGAATTATGTAGGGTCACGTTGCTTCATGAACATTTAATCACAGTGTGAGAAGAGGAAATAATCATGTTTATTACAAATATCCCTTAGTTAGTTTGAGGGAAACTCTTTAATGTCACAATTAACTAAATGTTCCATCTGAACATCTGAATATAAAAGCAGTTGCTACAGGCCCACACAAACAGTACTTTATATGAAAAAATATTTCACAACTTTCAGGACAATGGCTCCATCTTCTGGAACTGTTGATTCAATATTTTGGGTGATTGACATGAAGCAAACATAGCCTCTTGCCATTCTGACATAGTATAGCAGGTTGCAACCCAACCTGAGTATAGTACTGGTTGGCTATTGAAGAATGTGAGAACGCGGTTCTCACATAAACACCTTTTTTATCTAATCTAATGTTATACAGTAAATAAACAATACATCAGAGTTGAGAGTAATAAAAGCTGTATTTTATTAATTTAGTCAGTCAGTAATTTAGTCAACTGCATGTGTGTCATTTTGCCAATTTGAACAGCAGCAGTCCAATTTGCAATGGTTTTAATGCAACCACCACGAAGCCAGTTTACCCATGTACAGTAATATGTAATATGTAATATGTTTTGACTCAAATCATGGACAGCCTGGTATTGACACCTATGTTTCCAGAAATAAGACTTTACTGTAATATTTTCTGTTGTGCTGAACATTATTTATAGTTGCCTATAAGCACCTGTAAGACTTGTAAGGTTTTTAAAATAAATAGTTTGTTACACCAACACTGCAGCTCAAAAACACATTTAGGGTGCCCTTAATAGGAGAGCAGAGAGAGCCACATCTGCAATGAGGAAAGGGTTAAAGAAAAGGCTAACATTTTACAGTAATCCAACATTCCTATCAAAACTCATCTGTCTACTACACCCAGTCACACACACATTCATACACTGATGGTGATCGCTGACACGCAAGGTGCGACCAACCACCGGGAGCAGTTAAGCATCTTGCTCAAGGGATGCTTACAGGTAGGCCAACCCCTAATAAGTGGCCATGTAATTTTCTTCAGAACACACTACAGGTGAATGATGCCATCTCCCAGAGTTCAAAGCTTTAATTAATAACTGGGTAAGGTGTGTAACTGCTATTTCTGAAATGGAAATGTATTTATATAGAACATTTCACAGATAAAAAACACAAAGTGCGTCACAACTGTAGGGGAATACGCAGCATTAGTAAATACATGACAGCACATGACCTAAGGTGTGACATTAAAACATCACAACATTTGACGGGCAGACAGACACACAAACCGAAAGGAAAACAAATAGGCCTACAGAGAGGCAGACAGACCATAGTTTTATGGTGTAATTATTCCTTTAATTTAACATGCTATTATAGGTTACTTCATGTCAACAAAAATCCTGTAGTTATTCTGTTTGTTTGTTTATTTTAGTCCAACGAAAACATCACTTAGCGCTCCAAAAAACACGTTTGCACATTTATTTTTTTATTTTTAGGACTACATTTAAATAGCAAATAGGTTATATTGTCTTGCCATTGTTTTTTTTTTATTGTTTTTTTTTATGGAAACATTTGTAAATGTGTATATTGGAGAGCTTAAAGGTTAAAAGAGGTTAAAACTACAAACTAACATTTATGCCGACAAGTAGACTACAAACTATAGTCTAGCACTGTACCAGACCTCAAATATTTGCTGTTCACACATGTACAGCTAGAATGTGTTAAAACTACAAAACAACAACAGGAATTTTGTTGTTAAATGTTAAATGTCAAATAAAGGAATCATTTCACCATAACACTTTGGTCTGTCTGCACCTCTGTAGGCAGACATGTTTTCCTTTTGGTTTGTGTGTCTGTCTGCCAGTCAAATGTCATGATGTTTTAAGGTCACACCTTAGTTTCTTGGAATGGATAAACTACACTTATTGATGATAATCTGTTGTGTTGTGTATGTATACATACACAACATGCACTACATTTTAGCCAACATATTTCAAAGTATTTCCTCGTCCAGTTAAAAACAAGAGATGGAAAAGTCCCCATTCTCATCCTATGTGAACCTATTTCTTCAAATTGTATTTCAGTTTCTTACAAACACATATGTCATACAAACACACTTACAAATACATTATCATCGTTACATTATGTGACCCTAACTTGGATAACATAAACTATTGCTTTGTGATTTTGTTATAATCTTTTTTATTTACATATTTTTTTAAGTTTTAACGTTTTAATGTTAATTATGTAAAAAAAATACAGTAGTTTGTAGCAAAATTGCTTTCTCAAGAGTATTTAAAAACAAAGAGAATTACTTTACTGTAAAGCGCTTTGGATAAAAGCGCTATATAAATACGCCCATTTACTTTAGTTTAGTGGCTTATTGGGGCAGATAGGAAAACCAATTGGGCATTTTATGACAAAAGCATCATCATATAATCGACAGAACCTTGGTCAAATCAACAACACGCGCTTTATTTATCTATTGCTCCACTAATAGGTTAAAGTTAACAATAACTTATACAATGCATGCATAGTAATATGATTTCAGTATGTGATTTAAATAGCTAAACATATTTCCTCATAAAGTCCTCTGTGGAACCTGTTTTTGTGTGCAGACTTATTTTTTTTACATCATCTTGTGTTATTTATAAAATGTCACAGTTGATGACATGTGGAATTACCCGACACAGCTTGGAATGCAGGAGGAAGCGTGTTGTGTTCTTCTCCACAGTCGGTCTGCACCACTTTGTGTGTGCACTCACAGAGCGAGGACTGTGTGAACACACATTATGTTTTCACATAACAGACAGCTATAGTGGACCGTGCGGAGCTATTTGCTGAATGTGACACAAAGTGTATTAGCTTACAAATGCTAACTTCACCTTTAAGCTAGCCACAGCAGAGCTACCATCGCCACCACCACCATTATCAGGGCACCACATTTTTGAGCTGCTACCCTCATAACGTGACATGCCACATGGATTGTTAGACACAAATCCATCTGGGGAGCCCTTCATCAAAACGGTTTGAACTTTCCAAAAAATACTTGGCAGCTGATTGGATGAACCCAGCCACGGGTGGGCGGCCACCAACCAATTAGAACCACCACCCACCCAACCAGTTTGGAATTTTATTTTTAAACCGTTAAAATAATCACTTTAGGTGTTTATTAATCAACAATTATTTATATAGCCTTTCAACAGTTATTTCATAATCAATTATTATTAATGTTATGCCACCACACAATTAGCCACAACATTCAGAGCTGTCTGGCGTTAAAAGGCAAAAAAGAAAGGAGGTTTTCTTTCTTCTTTTTCAAGTTAGCTAAACAACTACAGTACATGTCCCCACTTATATAATAGAAACAAATGAAGTAGATTTAACATGCTACTCAATCACGCACGTTTGAAACCAGATACAGTTTGACGAGAAGCTGGAATTAAATGCGCCTTGGTGTCCACTTTCAATATTGTCATCAGTCATCACTCAAGCTGATGTCGCTATGTAACCGTGAGTTTAATCAACATGGACCTAACAGTGTTTTTCAAAGAACGGTTAGCATACAAAAGTGTTCCTAAAGGAAGAACCGTGCACCGTGCCTTATTTCACTATAAGTGAGGCTTCTGCTTCGGTGAGCGTAAGCATACTGTAGCCTATCATCCTATAGGTGAGCATGATCATGCTATGCTGCTGGAACGATTGATGGCCATTGTAAGTAAGTAAGTAAGTAAAATGTATTTATATAGCACATTTCACAGATAAAAATCACAAAGTGCTTCACAACTGTAGGGGAACACACAGCAATAGTAAATACATGACAGCACATGACACAAATAAATAACTAAACAAAAGCAAATAAACAAACAAACAGAAATACACGTCAGACCGGCCTCACCACCCTACAGTCTAACTAAAAGCTTCTTTAAATCAAAGAGTTTTCCACTGTGTTTTAAAAGTTTCCACTGAATCCAAGCAGTGTAGGAAAGGGGGCAATGCATTCCACAACCTAGGTGCCACAGCCTGAAAAGAACGGTCCCCTCTAGTCTTAAAATGAGTACGGGAAACAATTAGAAATCTCTGACCTGTTGATCTAAGACTACGAGAGGACGTGCACAGCTGTATCAGGTCAGAGATGTAAGCTTCTCCTTGTAGGGCTCTAAAAGTGAGAACCAACATTTTAAAATGCATTCTAAATTGCACTGGTAACCAGTGAAGTGAAGCTAAAACGGGTGTGATATGTGCCCTTCTTCTAGTGCGTGTTAAAAGCCTCGCAGCAGAGTTTTGAACAATCTGGAGGCGATAAAGCTGTTTCTTATTGTGACCAGTAAAAAGACTGTTGCAATAATCTAACTGAGATTAAATAAAATTATGAATGATCATCTCAAATTCATTGCTTTTAGCAACAGTGGTGCTCACATGATGTCACTACTACTATCAATCAAAACTGCACAAATCATTGAATTTTGATCACATTATTTTAACGTTCAATGTCGCCCTCTGCTAAAACAGGAGGATATTGTGGCGTGGGGAACCCCCAGCCTCGCGGTGGCTGCGGGGATCTCCCAGCCGCCAGTGGGTATGCTATAGCCTACTGGCATAATATTGTGCAAACCTACTAAACATTGGCTGTGTAACTACAGTGGTGGAGATCACAAAATAGTGAGGTGGCCGTATATATCAAGTTCTACTAGGCCTGTAGCCTGATGGCACAAATAGCTTACTATTGTAGTTAATAGCCTATAGGCCAGGGCTATTCACCCTGCATGTTTTAGATCTCTCCCTGCTCCAGCACACCTGATTCAAATGAACCGGTCATTATCAGGCTTCTAACAACCTTGAATCAGGTGTGTTGGAGCAGGGAGAGATCTAAAACATGCAGGGTGCGGCCCTCCAGGACCGGAGTTGAATAGCCCTGCTATAGGCCAATTAGATAAATTATAATTGCCCACCTAGTTTCATGTACGCCCACCCACCAGCACATTTCTGGCTACGCTACTGGATGAACCTGTCATTGCGGTATTCAAGTTGTCTGTGATATACCCACCAGTTTATGCAGGTATAACATATAATATTAACACCAACACTAATGTGTGTCATTACTGTTCTATCACTTAATTTACAGCTCAAAAACGCATTTAGGGTGCCCTTAATAGGCTGCAGAGAGAGCCACATCTGCAATGAGGAAAGGATTAAGGAAATGGCTAACATTTTACAGTAATCTAACATTCCTATCAAAACTCATCTGTCTACTTTTACAGACAGATGCCTTGTAACTCAATACTTGATACTCTGAAATCTGACAGGTCATCATGTAGAATAAGTGGCCATGGAATTTTATTCAGAACACACTACAGGTGAATGATGCTATCTCCCAGAGTTCAAAGCTTTAATTAAGGAGTGTAACTGCTATTCCTGAAATGGAAATTGTCATACATTTATGTTGTCCCTTGTTTGGGTTAATAGAAATCAGATGTTTTGGAAAACCTTTTTTTCACAACACACAATAATTTATCCAGGAAACTCTTGAGGTGTGTTTTAAGGTGTGACCTTAAAACATCATAACATTTGACAGGCAGACAGACACAAAAACCGAAAGGAAAACAAATAGGCCTACAGAGAGGCAGACAGACCATAGTTTTATGTTGAAATTATTCCTTAAATTAACATGATATTATAGGCTACATTATGTTAACAAAAATCCTGTAGTTATTTTGTTAGCCTATGTTCAAGAAGTCATCTCAGATTTGATAATCGTGGATTTCTTTGGAGACCGCATTATAACAACAGTAGCCTACACATGTGACAAAACCATTGACCTTAACAAAAAAACTGCTTTGCAGTAACACAGTGTGAAACCTTGCCCTATTCTTAGCACCACCACGCCCTAACACATTGCCGGGAAACGTAATCAAAGGGTTTCATTTGATGTATCATTAACCACTCCAGAAAACAAACTTGATTGATATTAGAATAACAGACATATTCTGTATGCGAGATAAAGGGAAAAAGTTATACTTTTTCATCTGTTTTGATCCTATAACCTATGCCTATAGTAAACATATAGGCATATATGTATGTGCAACTGTATGTATGTCTACTCATGTAGACTTGAGAAATAGACTACATTGAAAAGTAGGACTACTTTTACAACGATGCACAAGTTTCAAAACACTTACGTTTACAGTTTTCCTACACAGCAAGATTAAATAGACATAGGCCTATTTGACTTCTGCCGTTTATGACGTAGTCACCACGAACAATGCTTCCAACGACACCTTGAGAGCTGTAGTGCGAACGACTCAATTTAACGATAGTGTTATGAACATTTGTTGGAACTATGGTTTTGGGAAACACCTGCGTCGTTTAACGATGCATCGTACTACGTAAGTCACCAACGTAGTTTCCTCCATAGTTCAGACTATGGTTTTGGGAAACACTTGCGTCGCAACTGTGTAGTTCCAACCATGTAAGTTGCTAACATAGTTAGCAACGATGCTTTTAGGAAACGCACCCCCGTATAGTGGGGCAGATAGGGAAACCAATTGTGCATTTTATGACAAAAGTGTCGTAGTGTAATTTACATAACCTTGGTGAAATCAACAGCACACCAAGGCTTTATTTATATATTGCTCCACTAATAGGTTAAAGTCACCAAGAACATATACAATGCATGCATAGTCAAATTATTTCAGTATGTGATTTCAATTGTTTATTAAATTACATTTTTAGATCATCTTGTGTTGTTTATAAAGTGTCACTGTTGAACAACCTTTGATGACATCTGGAAATTACCCGACACAGCTCAGGAAAAATGCCTGAGCAACATCGCCCAGCAACATTCCCTGGCAGTATTGCACAGAGACTTTTTCAGTATTATCTTAATGCAGTTGCAGAAAATGACATCCATTGTTTTATTTCTAAAAGGCATGAGTCCCAAAGTCAGAGGTTAGACTGTAGTAACTGGTATATAAAGCTGGGTATAATCGGCATATAACAATGAAAGCTAATGCCATATTTACGTATAATATCACCCAATGGTAGCATATACATACAGAATAACTGTCTGTCTATCTATTACCCCCTCCTGACTGACAATGTTAACGTACATTTTCTTGTCTTTGTGCCTGAACTATACTTGTCAGCATGTTTACATTTGTCCTTGTGCCTAAACGGTACATGTCAATGTGTTTACACAGGGCACAGCCGTAAAAGAGATCTCTGTGTCAGTCTGTCTGTCCCTGTTAATATAAAGTTTGAAGAATATATAGGATGGATGGAAGTTCGCTCTGCCTTGATCTGTCCTGTGCCTGTGTTGTCTGTTGTCGTCGTGGCTACGTCCCCTTGCTGCTCTCCCAGAACAGAGCCATACTTCCAAATGTAAATAACTTGATGCTGATTAAATGCTATTTCTGACATGGTGGCCCTGACTGAGCTGTGCTTCACCAATATAAAAGAAAACACATTAATTGCTTTGTCGTTCATGTTTATTAATTTCTCAGTGCAACAATGTGTAACTATTAACTGTTGAAAACAAAGCATAAATACATAGCATTAGCACATTATATTCAATTATTCAAAGCATGATGCAACTGTATCAGCAATATAGGGCGTAGGATGGCTCTGTCCAAACCGACACTTGGTTAGGTTTCTTCTTCATGGGCTCAGAAGGGCTGTCAGGCACCTATATGTAATTGAAGGGAGGGGATTGAAGGGAGGGGATTGAAAGGAAGGGATGTTTTGGTTTTATCCATTTCAAATATCATAATATCTTTCTCGAGAATCGCTGACTGCACATTTAAAAGGTCTCACCTTGAGACCGTCTCCACGCTGACAGGTCCAGTCGGGGAATGTCAGAACAAAACACGAGGCTGTTCTTGATGGAGATGACCTTGAAGGGATCGCGCGTAACCTTGGTGATGCCAGTGTTGTCACAGATGATCCGGGACAGAGAGGCCTGGCGCAGGGCGTTCCTCTGTGCCGTGGTGAAGACGTCAGGCCTCTCGAACCACAGCCTGCGCACGCACGCACGCACACACACACACACACACACACAGGGCTTCCCTTAGCTGTTGTTTGTGTGGAAACCCTTTTAACTTCAACCAAACCTCACTCACACACACACACACACACACACAGTGCCAATACTGTACACACACACACACACACACAAACACACACGCACTGTGCCAATACTGTACACACACACACACACACACAAACACTTACATACTGTACCACACACCCACACACAAACACACACACACACACGCACGCACACTGTATACGCTCACACACTCACATACTGTACCACACACATACATACACACACTCACGCAGACACACGCACACTCATACTGTGTACACACACACACACAGGCAGAGAGACACACACTGTATATACACACACACACACACACCTGTCTCCCTGTCTGATCCTCTGGAACTGGTTGGCGATGAGGCAGGAGAAAAGCGGTCCCACGCGGCCCCCCTTGACGAAGGGCTCGGCCACCCCCCCCAGCCAGACGTCAATGTTGGCCGGTGTGCCGTACAGCTGCAGGAGCCTTCTGGCCAGCTGTTTGTTGTTGAGGACCTGGGCCAGCTCCGCCTCGTTCCTGGGCTGGGACAGGCCGCAGAACCGACGCCACGCGTTGTAACCTGGGTTGTCAAGGAAACGGAGAGCTCGGACACATTAGTGTGGCGGTTGGACAGTGGTCGGACACATGGGAACGGTGGTTTGCAAAATGGCGGATTTAAAATGGTAAAAGTGGTTTATATGTAGTTAGCCAGCACTGGAGCAACCGCCTCATCTTGTGGATGTTTGTGCCAGATCTGTGTAGCATGTAACTAATTAAGTTTTGTCTTGACCTGGGTCAGATGACCACAGGACTCCAGATGGACGTAAGAGCTGAATATGGCAATTTAGTATTTTCGTATTATTTACTGTAAACGGGAGCATGTGCAGGAGGTCGGGGGCGAAAAAAACGTGTATATTTTAAAGGGTTTGTGAAGGGTGCGAACATTAAGAGAACCCCCCCCCGGCATACAAAAAGCTGATTGACACAATGTGGGGAAGGGGGGGGGGATTGCGTACCAGGGAGGCCGTGGTCTCGGCCACGCTGCATGTTGAGCGAGCCCAGGTCCGAAGAAATCTGCTTGACGAACTGGAAGAGCTTCTGCCTCAGCGCGTCCACCAAGACGGGGCTCGGCTGATTGAGTTTAGCCGGATGGCTGACCAGACCGCGGAGCAGAAGGTCAATGCCACCTGCAGACAGTAACATACATTGTAAAAAAAGACAATTAAACTGAAAATTTTACAAATTAATCAAGTTTTCCTAGAAAGAGTGAGAACCTCAAAAACATAACAAAATACTCAAGTTACCCTGGAAAGCAAGGGAAAGATTAAGAAGCCTCGATAATATAAAATTTAAATAAAGTTATCCATACAAAGCTTGTAAAAACACCTAAAAAACACAACATAATAATCGTAAATATGCAAGTTATCGCTGGAAAGCATTGTAAAGAAATCACAAAAACATATGAAAAAATAAATGCAAATACATTATTGCTAGAAAGCGTGGGAAAGAAACCTAAAACATAACAAAATAAACGTAAAACAATCTAGTTATCTGTACAAAGCGCAGGAAAGAAACCTAAAATACATAAAAACCTAAATGTTAATACAATGAGGGTATCGCTAGAAAGCAGTGGCTGGCCGTGCATTTCACACCTACGCCTTCAGTGATGGCCTACTTAGTCCGACTTCAATAGATACCTCTCATAATACTATCATTTATGACACCACGTGACCACGGCTAGAGAAATAGTATACAGAAACACACTTACGCACTACTGGGCATTGCATCACCTCAATTGTGTACAAAACGGGCTATTT
>JAODUE010042437.1:0-19277 GCA_027564755.1 Amblyopsis hoosieri | reverse complement strand
TACTGTATATATATATATTGTTACATATATATATGTATATATATATATATATATATATATACATATACTGTATATATATATTTATATATATGTATATTTATATTTATATCGATTAAAATCATGCCACGTTCACCACTTCACATGATTTTAAATGGATATCAAGATATCATATTCATATAAACAATATCTGACTTTCCAATTTAATCAGGTGTCTGATGTTAAATGACAAAGCATCGATTCAGAAGGACATTCTTAGGTAGTAAGGTTGTATCTACTTAGCTGATAAATATGGGCTATAGGCTGACCCCAATGGTTGCTTTGTTGTACTACAATGTCACGTTATCAAAGTTGTGACAGTAAAAGTAAAACACCCATCATTAAAGGTCAAGGGAATTCAGTGGCAGCGTACACACTTTTTCTTAATTACTATGTACTGGTCAAATGACTGTTACAGATAAGAGTTAACAGAGTACTCAAACCATTAGCTACATTACTTTCATACAACATGCCCTGTGTCCACCTTGCTGGTCAAGATAGAATATATTAATATTCTGTTGAATCAAATTGCTTTAACATAAAAGCTATATAGAAGGAACAATAATCACAGCTTGGCCTTTATACCATGTCATACTGGGCTTCCTGTGGTGGAAGATTAACATGGAAATGATGTTTACACTCATAGGTAGTCTGTTTAGGAAGGGTATTTCCATACGCACTGCAGTCCATATGGTAGTATTTATACTTCAGTAGTACTGTAGACATGGTAGTATTTATACTGCAGTATATATACTGCAGCATACTTAGTATTTACATGCAGTAGTACTGTAGACATGGTAGTATCTATACTGCAGTATATATACTGCAGTATACATAGTATTTATATTGCAGTAGTACTGTATAATGGTAGTATTTATTCTGCAGTAGTACTGTAGACATGGTAGTATTTATATTGCAGTAGTACTGTATACATGGTAGTATTTATACTTCAGTAGTACTGTAAACAGTGGTAGTATTTATACTGCAGTAGTACTGTATACATGGTAGTATTTATAGATTATAGAGATATGCTCTTAAAAAATAAAATGTGTGTGACATTTAAGTTTGGAGCGACAGCTTGCTTTGAGCATGTGCACGTCATCTAAAATGGCATCATGTTTATATAATAGATATGTGAATAATATTTCAGCATTCACCTATTTATTATCTTTTTTATTTATTTATTTATTTATTTATTATGGAGCCAAATTACATTTAAAATGGAATAATATATGCAGCAGTAGTGATTAAGACATTATAATGAGAAACATGGATTATTGATTATGATCAAACAGCAACATACCCTTCCTCTCCTCCCCTCCCCTATCCTCCCCTCCCCTCTCCTCTCCTCTCCTCCCCTCTCCTCTCCTCCCCTCCCCTCTCCTCCCCTCCCCTCTCCTTTCCTCTCCTCTATTCGAGGAACTCACTCTTCAGACTCTCCTCGCTGTTTGAGAGGTTAATCAGCTCCTCCACCTCCTCATCTTCACCCCCCCCCTCGTCCCCCCCTTCCTCCCCCTCCTGTGTTGTCTGCCCCTCCCCCCGCTGCCCGCCCAGCTCAAGGTAGCCCTTGGCCCCGCCCCTGGTCCCATGGCCCCTCCCGTGGGCGGGCAGCACCGTCAGGACCCCCCCCTGGGCCCCTGGACTGGCCGTGGGGTGCCCTCCCGGGGGCAGGCTGCCCGGCTCCAGGGCCACGCTGGAGCGGCTAGTGCACAGACCCATCACGTTGCACTCTGATTGGCTGGACCGCCTGGTAAGTGTCCAGCAGCAGCCAGGTGCAGTAGGGAAGCAGGTTGTCCTGACGACTGCCTCGGCCCCTGGACCCCCTGGCTGAGCTTGGGCCAATCACTGGGCTTGATGACAGGACCAATCAGGGTGCTTTTTGAAAAGCTGTCGTGCAGAACAGCTGCCTGCTGAATGAGAGCAGGTGTCTCACCAGTTCAGAAGGTTCTGTCTCCTCACTGGGTCATAGAAGGTTCTCCTCAGTGGGTCATAGAAGGTTCTCCTCAGTGGGCCAGCAGAAGGTTCTCCTCAGTGGGTCACAAGAAGGTTCTCCTCAGTGGGTCAGCAGAAGGTTCTCCTCATTGGGTCAGTAGAAAGTTCTCCTCAGTGGGTCATTGAAGGTCCTCCTTACTGGGTCATAGAAGGTTCTCCTCAGTGGGTCAGTAGAAGGTTCTCCTCAGTGGGTCAGTAGAAGGCAGAAGGTCTCTGTAAGACTGGCCTTCTGTTGAGCGTCCGGTGGTAGAATGAGCGTCCTGATAGACCCTGGGTGGCCGTTGCTCAGGTGGCGGTTGACAGAAGGTTGCAACAGCCAGGATTGTTCTTTCATGTTCAGCTGTTCTGAGGGCTCTTGACTCTCTCTCTCTCTCTCTCTCTCTCTCTCTCTCTCTCTCTCTCACACACACACATGCACACACACACACATGCACACACACGCACACAGTGAAGGGGAGAGGTCTGTTCCTGCAGTTATAAGACATATAAGCAACCAACACTCATCTAGAAAAAAAACTAGCTCTAAACTGAAATCAGGAAACAATGTTATAAAAATGTTTTATGAAGAGATTCCACTTAAAATAATATAAGATAAATTAAACAATAATGACAAAAATAGGTGTAATGTGTATCAGTGAAAAATACAACTTTATAAATGGGCATGGATGATGATCTGAAATCATATTTTGTATACATATTTGTATACTGTACAGTATATAGTTTCATTAATAGTTTCAGTAGCTGTCATACAAGGTGAATGTTGGTACATCTGTTCCTTTTAATTCTTTTGTTTATATAATAATTATTCATGGCTTGGAACCGACCGTGTGGTGCATGAACATTTGAGAGATGCACTCTCAGAAAAATGTTGATGCCGAGTTATTTGTTTGTTCCACTGGCATCAACAAAGAGTCCATGGAAGGTTTCGAAATAAAAGAGATTTGAAACGTCACTGTAATTTTTCAGAACGTTTTGATTTGTCAATCCAGAAACTGAAAGTGGCGTTCCTCGTTTTTGGTGTGTTGTTTTTCTTCCCCTCATGAAAGGCGCCTTGAGATTTGATGAGGTTTCATTTGAACGACGAGATCAAGATGGATGTCACCGCTATGAGTAGGCCCCATCTGATAATGGCAGAAAGTTGACTTATCTGCTTGCATTTCCTATCTGTATTAAAGGGAAACTGTGGCCAAACACTCCACTGAAGTTGCTACAAATTACAGCTTGTGAGAGGTTTGTGCCAGTTATTATTGTTCTATAATTACCAGGACTTTTCTTTTTACTTGAATCTTCTGCAGATAATGTGTTGAGAAGAACATGCATGTGGTGGCCATATATAACCCCAAGACCTTTCTAATCACCCTCAATCAGCTACAATGCCCTTTGAATTGACAATGTCCTTGTCCTCATGTATATGGTGGGACTGTTTAATGTATGGACGTTGAAAGCAATTGTCTCTTTGTTGTCCGTAACTGAAATGATACAATAAGAGGTAAATATTTTACAGCATATTCTTTATTTCTTATATGGAAAATCAGTCTGGAAACCTAGAAATAATTGCGAATGTTTCCGAGTAGCAGCCAAACTTACCAATTAACGTATTGATAGCTATGTGGGTGTGGTTTAGGTGTTAGCTGCATATTTTGCCATTTCTGTTTATGAATAAAAAAAATTGTTTTGCATATAAAACAAAAAAAAATCACAATGTATTATAGATTTGTTTGTAGGATTGTCATAATCAAAAATTATATCTTTCAGGTCAAATTAATAAGTAACATTAAGATTATCAAAATTATAACTTTTTAGATGAGTTATTTGGATAATATTTCATTTACAGCGTATATCTTATAAAGAATCTTAAAATGAACCTCCTTGGCTTTATTTGAAATACAGTATTTACTGGGTAAAAGACAGGTTTTCATGTCTTAATAAGATCTCCAATATAATTTTTCCCTGTGTAATTCTACTTTGAGTTTGAAGTATTTGGCAAACATATTAATATTAATATTAAGTTTTTTATCTATTATGTCCACATCATCCAGAAGTAATTTAGATTGTACAACATTGTCCAAACCATAAATTAGATGACTTTTGATCAATTGTACTAATCCCAAAGGAATACTTTTCATTAATACATTCAATTCTTTGAAAGGAATTGGAAGACCATATTGTGTCAAAAACTGCTCATATGTCAGCATATTGCTAGATTTATTAAATAAAGATAGAATGTTATGAATTATTAATGTTATTGTCGAACCATGTAGTGAAAAAGTAATTTATTCTTTACTGTAACGTCTGCGTTATTCCAGATTAGCATGTTGTGAGATGAGAAGTTATGAATGAAGCAAAGTTTCCAAGCAAGAAGACATTGTTGATGAAATGTAGATAAAGTAATAGGTAATCTAAAAGGAGAATAAATGCATTTTAAAACAAAAGGGAGACCACCAATCATGTTAAATATATTATTTGGAAAGAAGAACCATAGGGATCTGGACTGTGTAAAACATTCCTTAATCCAACACATTTTAAATTAATTAATTGTGTCAGAAAAATCCAATAAATCCAGCCAATGTCTGAGGCAGAGGTGTTAAACCTAATATATAGCCTAATTCACTGGATGAAAATAACTATAATAGTTGAGGTTAGCAGGTCTTGTAGTTATAGCTATAGTTCCAAGAATAACTGGTTTTCAATTGCATGGTTTTCTCGAGATAACACAATAAATGTGGTTGTTATCAGAGAACACTAAATAGCCTAAAAATGCATGGCTCCTTACGGCTTCCATGTCATGTTTCATTAAACCATAACATATCTAGCCTAGTGTTAGGTAAGTAAGTCTGAACATTTAAATGAATAAATGTAAGTTTGTTTTAGCCGGATTTCATCATTAGTGATGTAATGTCGTGAATGCACCATGGCGTGACCTTGACTTCCTCCGTGCCTACCCATAAATTCAAGAAACCTAAGTAAAGACCAAGCATTTTCAGTTCTTGAAATATATACATATATTTATTTATATTTTTTTGAGAGACGACGAGTATAATGACTATATACGTAATATAAAAGCTTCGCAAGCCTTTAATAATTGTACTTATGTGCAGGCATTACTCGCGTCAGCCTCGACAAGGGGGTCCTTTTGCGGTGCATGGTGCAACATGCGTTGGATCGTTCCAGAAGCCCCGCAGACAGACGCAGTTTGGCCGAGACAGAGCGCTTGACCACACGACGTTCCACGGACCAGAAGACACACGGAGCTGCCTCCAGTCTTTCTCGACGCGTCGTTTCCATACGCACAGTGACCTTATTCTGCCGTTTTAAAGCCTCGTTAGCCGACATGCTAAGTGCTGCTGCTAGGAGCGCGTCAAGGACGCTAGCCCCGAGGACATGTACGAGACCCGTGTCGTCGTTAATTAAGAAGGTGCGTTTAGCGTTTCATGGCTTCTAGAAATGTGATCTTGTACACCTCAAGTGTTCAACAGTTGATCTGTTTAGTCCGGCTCAGTCCGCTAAGCTGTTGTGCAAATACTAACTTTGGCTGTCTGCTAGCGTTAGCTTGTCGGCTAACCAGTTGATCGCAGGCTGCTAAAACTGGAAAGTGCCACAATCCTACCTATATCGATTTTTTTCAATGTGTATCTTTATTTAAATAGCGCCTCTAGTCTACTATTGGCTTGTGTGTTGAGTGTCGGGTACGGTAATACAATAACGAGGTGGCTTTAAGTTAGCACGTGGCCTGTGTGTGCTATCCGCCCTGTATGTTGGTGTTAAAGGTGGATAGTAATCAGGTACAGGTGTCTAATACATGTTCAGTGTTGGGGGACTACTGTACGAGGGGGGAGGCTTGTCTTCGCTTTCATTCATCGCAGAGCTCACATGAGCCGGTGACCTTCATGTCCCCCCACTGGGCTGGCCTTGCCTGATAAAGCGTATATGTTCACCTCTAGTCTACAACCGCAAATATTTGTCTCTAAATGTATCTAAATCTTCATGTTTATTTTGTTGTATTCATTGTACATCTTACGCAGAAATTACTGGTGTGCTTGTGTAATATATACTAGGGCTGCTTTTTGTGATTTTTGGTTGATAGAGTCGCGTTTGTTTCCATATATTCCCTTGCTTTATATCTTGGCTTATGCTTATGTGTTTTAGGCCTGCTGGAATGGATTCCACCCAGATGCCTTGAGAGCAGTCTCCAGGAGGGACTATGCGTGAGTACTTGTCTCCCATGTTGTCCTGGGGGGCAGAGGGGGAGGCTGAACAGTGCTGACCATATTTCTGCTTCAGGTCGGAGGCCATCAAGGGCTCGGTCATCGGCATTGATCTGGGCACCACCAACTCCTGTGTGGCGATCATGGAAGGCAAGCAGGCAAAGGTAATGAGCCCTGATGAGGGCCTTGTCCTGGGGCTGTATTGAGGGCCTTGTCCTGGGGCTGTTTTCACATAGCATCTTGGGATGTGGCTATTAAGCGAGATAATAAAACAGCACGATTTTGTAACTGTCAAGGCTCAGCTACAGTGTTTTATTTCCCCACCCTGCTGATGGAACAAAGAGCAAGTTACCTGAAATATGCTGAGGCACATGCTATCACGAGTGCTGCGTTTTTCAGGGGGGGCTTCAGGCATACCTGCTCAAACTAGCTCCTACTTCTGTGAAAAGGTGGTCAAGAGGACTTCATTGGGTCATTAAGACCAAATCTCTGCCTGAGACTATAACTTGGCTCATTCGTGTGTTCCATAAGATCCTTCTTTTCATGCACCAGTTGGCCAGGAAGTAACAGCTTTTGCGTTAAGTTTGGTGTTTGTTTTCATTTGTACAATGTAGCGCAGGGGTAGGGAACCCTGGTCCTGGAGAGCCGCAGCCCTGCATGTTTTAGATGTCTCCCTGCTCCAACACACCTGAGTCAAATGGTTCCCTACCCCTGATGTAGCACAACACTGGCTATTCTAGGCTGATCGTTAAGAGGCTGCTTATTTTCATATTCGCTAATAGTTTAGGGGCTGCCAGACAATTAGATGAACATGCACTTGACTAGTCAAGTGCGATTGATCGATCTCTACTCAGTGTGGTGGTGTGTGTATTCCACCTGTCTGCCCGTCTAATGGCATGCCAGCCCTCAGTCAGCTGACCAGGCCACCAGTGCCTGGCTCAGTGTTACAGGGCTGGTAGAGGAAGGTTCCTGTGGCGTGGCTCGGCCCCCCCCGCTCTGTCTTAAAGTGGGCGGGGCCAGAGTGTCTGCAGGCCATGGCCCCACGAGAGTGGCCCTGCCGAGCACTGTAGCGGTAGGGGCCTAGTGTGGGGCCACACACCTGTTAGCCTGCCCCCTAGTGGAGCACAATGGTTCAGATCACAAATTGTATTGCTGCAAAATGTCATTGTCAAGCCGATTAACTGACATGAACATGTCATAAATATTGTATACGCAAAGTTAAATTCTCATGTGCAATTTATATAATGAAAATGCAATACTTGGCATTTGTAAATCGATAAAGTATTGCCATGGGAAATATCTCTACTATGCTGTATCAATTTTATTTAATTTTTCCCCACCCTAGTTAGTTTGCCCTCTAGTGGAGCACTGTAGTGGTAGGGGCCTAGTATGGGGCTACACACCTGTTAGTCTGCCCCCTAGTGGAGGAACATTCAGCTGGTGATTGAGCAACTTTGAGTAAACTAAATTTACAAAGGTTACTCATTTACAATAGTAAGAGTAACACTTTCAAACTTGCAAACCCAATGTTAAATTGTAACTAGTAACCTGTGCATGCAAGGAAAGGGGGTGCAACTAATTATTTTTAAATGGCAAAATAAAACCTGAAATACTTAATTAACATGAAATGCATAATTAACATGACATACATAATTAACATGACATAATGTAGAAATGTAACTGGACTATATACCTGAATGTGTGATTGTTGCAGACGCTGTAAACAAGATACTTGTGTAAGTCCATTAGTCAACAGCTGAGTAGGTCAGAGGTCGTGCACCTATTATCACTGTTTGAATAACTGGCTGTCATCAGGGCTGATACGCACGTCTGTTCACAATACTAGGCATAAAGCTAGGCATGGGACGAGAAAAGTTCACGATGATCCTGGATAAAATATTTGCGATTGACTGTATTGTCAATCGCTTAATTATGCTCAACTTGTAAAATGGTACAAAAACAATAAGGAATACAGTCTTTACGTTTGGTAAAGAAACAGGTTTTATTGGGTTATAGGTTTGAAACAAGTATTTTAACACATCCAATGGGCGACCCAAGGTGACGACTGACTGAAGATGCAAGCTAATAACGTAGGATCCATACAGGCTTTGACTGTACGACTGAGGTGGACAGCTTTTGCAAGTCACTCATGAAGACATTCGTATTGATGATTATCCTGATAATGGAGAGTATTTTTATCCTGATAAAATTATATATCGTTCCATCCCTACTGTCTCCTAGAAACAAAGTGGTAGTTTGCAATGATCCTGAAACCCAATGTTCATCTTGATGAGCGCTTGATTTCCTCTCCGGGCCCGCACTGTTGCCAGCGTCTCAAGGAGCTCTTTCCCCTCCTGCAGGTGCTGGAGAACGCAGAGGGGGCCCGGACCACGCCCTCGGTGGTGGCCTTCACGGGTGATGGCGAGCGGCTGGTGGGCATGCCGGCCAAGCGGCAGGCGGTCACCAACCCCACCAACACGCTGTATGCCACCAAGAGGCTCATCGGCCGCCGCTTCGACGACGCAGAGGTGCAGAAGGATCTGTGAGTAGCCCCGCCCCCTTGGCACTGGTCCCCTGCGGACATACGTAGACGTTTCCCCTCTAAACCCCCCCCGCCCCCCCAACAGGAAGAACGTTCCCTACAAGATCGTGCGGGCGTCCAACGGCGACGCCTGGGTGGAGGCCCACGGGAAGCTGTACTCGCCCAGCCAGGTGGGAGCCTTCATCCTGATGAAGATGAAGGAGACAGCTGGTGAGTGACCCTGGTGCTGCTGCGTTGGCTGACGGCATTGGCTGACGGCGTTGGCAGCAGCCAGCAGCATTGGCTAGTGCCAGCTAGCAGCAGTAGCTGTGGTGAACCTGGCTGCGGTGTGTTTCAGAGAGCTACATGGGTCACAGTGTGAAGAACGCCGTGGTAACGGTGCCCGCCTACTTCAATGACTCACAGAGACAGGTGAGTGTCACTTCCGCGCGCACACACACACACACACACACACCTGAGTCTTCGGTTGTGCTCAATTGGTATATTATTATTATTATTATTATTCCAGTGAAACGAGCTGGACGTATCTAAGTGGCTGCCATGGGGAGAGCTGCTGTAATTCTCTAAATTCTAAGGAAAGGTGCTTCCTTTTAATTCTCCTTTAGCAAAGGGTACACTGGATCATCCTTTCAAAAGGAAAGAAGATAATGACACAATCCCACAAATAATTTGGCCATTAACGAAAACGTGTATCCAAGACGAATTGTAGTTTCACCCTGGCAGACCCATGTCAATCAACTGGCCATCGTTGCTTTATTACTTAGCTTAGTATGCCAAAGTGCAGTTGCATCCTCTTAGCACTCCCCTTGTTTTTTTTCTGTGAATTCTCCTTCACATCTTCTCCATGGAGGTCAAGGGGGTTAGGAAGGTTAAGAAAACAGACGCAGCGCAGGCCTCGCTGTTAGCAGCATTTTTAGATAGGCTGTATCCTCTTAGTCCTGGAGTGTATCGTCATGGAGCTTGTGTGTGCCCGTCCAATGGCATGCCAGCCCTCAGTCAGCTGACCAGGCCACCAGTACCTGGCTCAGTGTTACAGGGCTGGTAGAGGAAGGTTCCTGTGGCGTGGCTCGGCCCCCCCCGCTCTGTCTTAGGGTGGGCGGGGCCAGAGTGTCTGCAGGCCATGGCCCCACGAGAGTGGCCCCTGCCGAGCACTGTATCGGTAGGGGCCTAGTGTGGGGCCACACACCTGTTAGCATGCCCCCTAGTGGAGCACTCTAGCGGTAGTGGCTTTGTATGCTGTCTCCTAGGCAACAATCCTGCTGGTTCTCATGCTGATGTGTCTCCTAGGCAACCAAGGACGCGGGGCAGATCGCTGGGCTCAACGTACTGCGCGTCATCAACGAGCCCACGGCGGCAGCACTGGCATACGGCCTGGACAAGACCCAGGACAAGATGTGAGGCTCCTGCACCTGCCGCTGTGGCCACTAGGGGGCAGCACTTATGCTCACATGGCCCACACAACCATATTAGTTCTGTCTAGTGGTGCAACGGATCACAACTCACGGTTTGGATCGTCTCACGGTTTTGAGCCACGGATCGGATAATTGTTCAGATCAGCAGACTATGCTTGTATTGAGCCATACTGATTAACTCTGCCTTCCATGTAGTTAAAGTGTCTCTTTGACCTCCTGACTAGACATCACACTTAGAGCACCAGCATGCTTTGTGGGCTCCACACGCACTAACATGCACAGGCGGCTGGACCAGCCGTCACAACAGAGGAGCTGGGATAACCACACAGAGGGAGGGTGATGTCATTCTCTTTAGCATTTAGATACTATATCTTACCCAGAAAATAGTTGTTTGCTGCTATTCATGTTGTATACAGCCTTTATAGAACTTCACGCTTGGACCATACAGATCTAATAACCATTCATTAATTTATTAGTTAGTGATCATTATCTTGTAACAAACTACAACTCAAAGATTTACATATCTCCACAAATAACAGTTCAGTTTAATTATGAGAACTTCATCGTCAAAAGATGAAGGGTATGGGGGAAAAAACACACAGTAGTGTTTATCTACAAGACATGTTTGTGTTGTGTAGCAACAGTTTAGTCCTGTGTTGGCTCAGCCAAATACATTAAATAATCAAACAGTTCTTAATCTGTCACTTTGTATGCCTACTCTTAACAAATGGCGCTTGTATAATTAAGAAGCAATGTCACGCGAGCTTGTGCTGTTCCAAAGTCGAAGAAAACCAGGCATGCTGATTTTCATCAAAAAACTCCTAGCAGCACCCTCCAGCAAGTGAATGTGAAGATGATTAATTCTCTGCATTAGTATCGGTGGGGGAGATACAATCCACGGCAATCCTTGCAGTGTGCGAAGCACTGCAGAGGAAAGGCAACTGAAGAAGCTGGCACTTGAGCTCCAAGTATGCTTTGTGCGTTCAGCCCTCTTATAGGCGTTATACTCAGCCCCGTTTGCTTTTTTTATCACAGCGATTTGATTCATACCTATATCACGTGAAAACATTCAGCGTTTCAAAACGTGTCTCTTAACTGCCACTGGAGATTTATTAGGCTACAGTAAAAAATAACAGTGGAAATAAAAATGATAGTCGCACAATGATGGTTAACTTTGTGATCCGCGGTTCACGTGCGTGCCAAACCGTGGGGGGTGATCAGAATGGGTCACGGATCAATTACGATCTGTTCCACCACTAGTTCTGTCTGTGTTTGGAAAGGACAGGCTAGCTATCGAGCAGGTGATTGGACACACGTATGAAACAGCAGAGTCAGTTCATAGCTACCTCTATGACGCTGAGTCGACCCACGAATCACAGTTAACTGAACTGTAGCACAACCACTTGAAGCTCTCCACTGATTCTTGAGGTGCAATCCTTCTGAAGCCCCTCCTGAGGTCTCTCTGTGTCCCCAGCATCGCCGTCTATGACCTGGGTGGCGGCACCTTCGACATCTCCGTGCTGGAGATCCAGAAGGGCGTGTTCGAGGTGAAGTCCACCAACGGAGACACTTTCCTGGGAGGGGAGGACTTTGACCAGCTCCTCCTCCAGCACATCGTCAAGGAGTTCAAGCGGGAGGTACGACAGCACACATGGGCTAGAGCGCCATCCTGTGGCCGTTTGGATCAAAGTAGATCATGTCGCAGACTCTTCTACAGAGCTTCTGCGTCTAAAATACAATGTCTTAATTTTAGGCCTTAAAATGTCCTCAGTACGATTATCTAGGGCTGGACGATTAGCGAAAAGTAATCGAAACCGAAATTCAGAACCTCTAACTGACGTAATGCTCCCAGGTCGTTTTTTCCCCATAAAAAAAAAAATCCTGTTCAATCAAGCTCGTTGGAAATAAAGGGGGACGCAGGTTTTACAGATAGGCCTATTTGTTTGGACACAAGACACCCATCTAGAAATGGTGACAATCCCAGGCACAGCAATAAACTAGTAAAGTTTACTGAGACAACACTGCTGTCTTACTATCAATAGTGTCAACCACGACAGACATGAATCGAACCTTAACTTCACGTCACTGGAGCAGAGCACTGCAGCTCCGGTGTCGTGCGTCACATAATGTCACAGCAAAACAGACTTGTATGCGTGACAGACAACTTATACAAAACAATGTAGCACCTAACACCTACTTTCTCTTAGGTCTTCTACAGCTTTCCAGGTAGCTTACTTCATCCCTCCAAATTCGAGGCGACAACATTACCGGCGCAGCCCCCATTGTTTTTCATTTTGCACCAGCATGTAGGCTAGAGATTTTAAGTCATCTATTTCAATGAGACTAAGTAAATAACATTTCTGGAATATGGAATGGAGGCGCTTACCGATTCCAACTGCATGATACAACCAGATACATTATATAGCCTATAAGGACTTTAATACAACCGACCGATGTGTTACGTACTACCGTACAGGGTAATAATTCAACAGGGTAAGTACATTATTGACTGTCAATATATTTTACTTTAATTATGACTCCATGTAGCTTTCATTATTTAATGGTTTAGTCCTCTGCTAGCAAAAAAAAACTTTTACAAATAGTTTTTGCAAAATAAATATTTATATTGATAACTGCGATGTGTGTAGTCACGTGACTCCTCCCCTCCAGTCAGCTGCATGGAAGCAAATGGAGAACTCAAACAAAGGCAAAATAATCGTTCATTAATCGTAATCAAGGTACAATGTTAATGTTAATTGTGAGTTTGAATTTAGGCCATATCGTGCAGCCCTATGATTATCCTCAGGTCTTAAAATATATTGGATTATGAAGTTTAACATCAAAGTGGTATTAACTTCAAATTTGCTTTTAAATGTGTTTTGGGGAAATTGTATTGATATTGGTGTAACGCAACCAATGCAAACTGCAGTCAGGATGTATTGTAACATATCTATCGTGTTGGGCATCTATATGGGCTAACGCGGCATCTATATGGGCTAACATACCTACATCTAGAAGCAATAAATACAAATAGTCTGTGTACTTTTATCTAATTTATCAATTTCAACCAGATTAGTGTGTCGGCCCACGTTTAGACGTTTGTGTCAACCCACAGTGAAGACACTTTGTGTTGAGACCTACAGTGAGAAGAGTTGGTGTTAAAGGCAGGGTTATTATCTTAACACTTACTCACTTCCAGCTCAAATCTAAGCTATCCCTCTGCAGCACCGCCCCACATTGAGACACATTGTGAAGCAAAGCGTAGTTTCTGGTAGTACTAAGGCTCTGTTGTTGTTGATGGAGCCAGGGCTGTGTAGAAGTATTTTTTTCAACACACACAGAATGGTAAACTAGCGAAATGCGAGGAGAATACTACATTCATTAGCTTCCAATGTATTATTTATGCATTATACTATACCCTGCGATCTGCAGTGAGTAAAGGGTCGTGTGTGTGTGTGTGTGTGTGTGTGTGCACCCTCAGTCTGGCGTGGACCTGACCAAAGACAACATGGCGCTGCAGAGGGTTCGGGAGGCGGCGGAGAAGGCCAAGTGTGAGCTGTCCTCGTCGCTGCAGGTACGCTGGTCACATGACCGGACACGCTGGTCACATGACTGCGCCCGGGCCCTTTCTCCATGGAGCTTGTCTGCCCGTCCAATGGCATGCCAGCCCTCAGTCAGCTGACCAG
The DNA here is from genome assembly GCA_027564755.1 of Amblyopsis hoosieri. NCBI lineage: Eukaryota > Metazoa > Chordata > Actinopteri > Percopsiformes > Amblyopsidae > Amblyopsis > Amblyopsis hoosieri. Next base: position 5,404 of record JAODUE010042437.1, on the reverse strand, counting down.
GCCACCAGTGCCTGGCTCAGTGTTACAGGGCTAGTAGAGGAAGGTTCCTGTGGCGTGGCTCGGCCCCCCCGCTCTGTCTTAAAGTGGGCGGGGCCAGAGTGTCTGCAGGCCATGGCCCCACGAGAGTGGCCCCTGCCGAGCACTGTAGCGGTAGGGGCCTAGTGTGGGGCCACACACCTGTTAGCCTGCCCCCTAGTGGAGCACTGTAGGGGCCTAGTGTGGGGCCACACACCTGTTAGCCTGCCCCCTAGTGGAGCACTGTAGGGGCCTAGTGTGGGGCCACACACCTGTTAGCCTGCCCCCTAGTGGAGCACTGTAATGTGGCGTCTTTATTATATAATTGCCCCAGCAAGGGTGCTCTGAGGAACATTCTGTCAACAAGAATAAATGTTCCTTCAACAACACAAGAGCAAATAGTGTTAAATGCCACAGAGAAGGCTGTTTCATAGTGGAGGGGTTCGATTAACCCTCCCTCCCTCATGCAGACGGACATCAATCTGCCTTACCTGACGATGGACGCCGCAGGGCCGCGCCACCTCAACATACGTCTGAGTCGCTCTCAGTTCGAGGGCATCGTGGCCGAGCTGATCCGCCGCACCGTGGCGCCCTGCCAGAAGGCCATGCAGGACGCAGAGGTCTCCAAGGGCGACATCGGAGAGGTGCTGCTGGTCGGGGGGATGAGCCGCATGCCCAAGGTAGGCAGTGCTCTGCAGCGCCCCTGGTGGCAGACACGCAGCACTACAGCCCCCTGGTGGCAGACACGCAGCACTACAGCCCCTATTGTCTCTACGCCCCCCAGGTGCAGCAGACGGTGCAGGAGCTATTCGGCCGCGCCCCCAGCAAGTCAGTGAACCCCGACGAGGCGGTGGCGATCGGCGCGGCCATCCAGGGCGGCGTGCTGGCAGGAGACGTGACCGACGTGCTGCTGCTGGACGTCACACCTCTGTCGCTGGGCATCGAGACGCTGGGCGGCGTGTTCACCAAGCTGATCAACCGCAACACCACCATCCCCACCAAGAAGAGCCAGGTGAGCTAGTTAGCAAGCTAGTTAGCCAGCTAGTTAGCCAGCAAATTAGCCCTAGCAACACCCCCACCCCAACCAAGAAGAGACAGCTAAAAAATGACTACACACAAAATAATTTGCTTAGTATTTTGAAGCGGTTTATTACTATATTTTCTTCTTAACAACCTTTATTTGACCAGGAAAGGCTCCATGGCCGTAGATAGGCAGCAGCATTTCATTGAAGCACAACAGACTATAATAATAAATATTACAAAGTAATAAAAGGCTGTTAATACGACAGCTCTTATGTGATCTGTAATGACCGTGAGACCAGGTTGTCCACTTTAACTTCCTTGCAAGGCGTTCCAAGCTGATGGGGCGGAGTACTTTGAGGCCCTCGTGCCTGGCATGTTCTAGCGCTAAATGGAGCCTGAGCAAGCAGGGAGACACGGTGCTGCCTGCCCTGTAGGTGGGCCTTAACCCTAACCCCGCCCATACGATGGCACCTGCCCTAACCTTAAAGTACAGCTAACGTTCAGACCCGCCTCCCCCAGGTGTTCTCCACGGCGGCGGACGGCCAGACCCAGGTGGAGATCAAGGTGTGCCAGGGGGAACGGGAGATGGCGGCCGACAACAAGGTGCTGGGCCAGTTCACGCTGGTGGGCGTGCCCCCGGCGCCGCGCGGCGTGCCCCAGATCGAGGTGACCTTCGACATCGACGCCAACGGCATCGTGCACGTGTCGGCCAGGGACAAGGGCACGGGCCGCGAGCAGCAGAGTAGGTGGAGGGGGAGGGAGGGAGGGGGGAGGGGCGCGCCCCATGTGTGGTGCGGTGGGTAACCGTGGTAACACTGTCTCCTGCCCTGCAGTCGTCATCCAGTCGTCGGGGGGCCTCAGCAAGGACGACATCGAGAACATGGTGAAGAACGCAGAGAAGTACGCGGAGGAGGACCGCAGGAGGAAGGTGAGGCCCCGCCCCCTCAGCCTTACTTATTACTTAGTGTGAGGGACACCCCCTTAAGCCCTAACCCCGCCCCCCGTGGCTTAACCTGTGTGTGTCTGTTCAGGAACGCGTGGAGGCGGTCAACATGGCTGAGGGAATCGTCCACGACACGGAGTCCAAGATGGAGGAGTTCAAGGACCAGCTTCCTGCCGATGAGGTAGAGCTAAACTCTTCTCGGCACCGAGCCTGCCTGACAGCGAAGCTTGCTACAGGCGGTGACGCTACCTACCCCCAGGGCCCTGGCTAGGCTTTGGGGCCCTGGCTAAGATAGGGGGCCCTTTGGCCAGCAGCTGCGGTTGCCAGTGAGAGTACTATAATCAAGGTTCCCACCGGTCATAGAATTTCTGCAATGTCATGGACGTCTGTTCCAGACAGGGAATTTGAAAATGTTTTGGGTTGAATCATGGAATGTCAGTGAATCTTCCTTGCAGTATGTTTACATTTTACATCATAATGTAACCAGGCGTGGTGTTACAGTTTGAGATTTCAACAAATCTTGAAATGATTTATGTGAATGTTGTAGGGCTGTTCCGACTACCGCTTTACAGGTTTAGAATACTTGATGGTTTTCCCAAACAAGTATAGGAATACTTGTTCTCACAAGCACCATTGATAACACTCGACTATTATTAATGTTTCATAACGTGTGACACATCAAAGCGGCAGCAGGACCGTTTGCATGTAGTACAATCAGCGCTTAACTTTGAGTCAACTACTCACCTATGAAGTGAGTAGTTGTCTCCACTATGAATACACCAATAATCACGTATTTGGGCCCTAGGATGTTGACATGAGCAGTACCTATGCAAAATATCAGGTTAAGTTAATCGTCTCCATGTTGTCCCTCGACAACAGACATGGTTCTGCTGTAGCTCGTGAATGTTCATGTTATTAGTGTGAAGGTCGGGGTGTTTGAAAGTGGAGCCCTGTATTATCCATGTGTGACTGGGCCTCGAACCCTCAACCCAGGGTGTCTCAGTGAGGCTGAGCTGCCAGCGCAGCAGTACCTACATGCCTCGGGTCAACACCAGTGCTGTGGGAACTACAAAGATGGTGGTTGGACAGTGTGTGTTGTTCCTATAGCAGAGCAAGTCTGTATGGCCTTCACCGTGTGTGTGTGCATGCATGCTCCTGGCTGGAGGAGTCACGATGTGGTGTTCTCCTGGAGGAGGAGCAGGAGTCACGATGTGGTGTGCTCCTGGAGGAGGAGCATGGCTCACAATGTGGTGTGCTCCTGGAGGAGGAGCAGGAGTCACGATGTGGTGTGCTCCTGGAGGAGGAGCATGGCTCATGATGTGCTGTTCTCCTCCCCAGTGCTCCAAGCTGAAGGAGGAGGTGTCCAAGGTGAGGGAGCTGCTGGCCAACAAAGACTCTGAGACGGGCGAGAACATCAAGCAGGCAGCCAGCAGCCTGCAGCAAGCCTCTCTCAAGCTGTTTGAGATGGCCTACAAGAAGGTAGGAGGCCTGGACACCTGCTGAAGATGCAATGTTCTCCTGCTTGTGTAAATCAGCATTGTTAGCCCTCCTATATTGGGAGTAACGCGCATGTCTCTCTTCTACCACCAGATGGCGGCAGAGCGCGAGGGCGGCAGCAACACCAGCGGCAGCGGCTCGTCAGACGGGGAGAAGAAGGAGGGCCAGCAGTAAACACCCGTGGACATCTTGCACTTGGCTGTCATGGCAACACCACGTCAGCGGGACTGTTGGGGAGGGGGAGGAGTTAGTCATCCTCTAGACATGCTCTACTGTGTTTTGGCAGTAAATATGAACCTAGTGAAGAGAAATAATAACGTCAATGTGTTTCCTGGTCTGTTTGTAATTAACCTCTGAACTATCTAATATATATATTCTGTTTTGGGTTCACAAAGCTGTTTGTTCTGTCTGCAGCACAATACTGCCTCTCTGATCCATTGGGTCTAGTCAGATGTTCAGATCTGTGCCTGGAGCTCACTGGTTGAGGAGATACTGCATGTCAGGTGGCAGAGGACTGGAACGTCAGCTTTATGACCGACAGACTGGAGCTTATCTGCAGTGTTGTGGCTCTTTAGTTTCTTAGTTAGGTTTTTGTATGCATTGCGTCTGTTTTCGTTCACTACCAGGGAACACGATCCGATTGGCTTCCTTCCAGTGACACATTTGTCCTAGCCTGGTGGGGTCTCTTACTGATGAAGTATATCTCATATTTGTCCGTGGAAACATGACTATACAACAGTAGATAATTAGCATTTGTATTGTAGCCAGTACAGAGTAACGGTGTGTGTGTGTGGGTGAAGACCCTTCCTTAGGTTTGTTTGAGGGAAGAGGAAGCAACGTTGTGAGTCCCTCCAGGCAGAAGGTTGGTCTGCCATGATGGATGTTCCAGATAGTGAGTCTGGTGCGCTGCGTGTTGGATGGGTGTGATTTCACATGATACGGTGGGGAGGGGGAGCTTATATAGTTCTATACGGGGGAGGGAGGGATTTGGGGTTGAAGCGTTAATGATTATGGGCCGTTTATTGTTGCTGTCTTTTCTAATAAAATATATGAAACTCCAGTTGGACTGCATGGTTTGTCACAAAGTTAAGGATGTTTGTATAGTTAAAAGATCAATAGGTTATTTTCTAATGAACCATATGTGTGAAATGACACACAACTACAATACATACTTTTCAGTAGACTAGTATTTGAAATGGAAAGGTTTTCTTTAGATTCAATGAATGTGAGACTGAACACAGCTTACAAACCATTGGGGAGTTTGGTATAATTCACATAGTGGACAAATTTTGTTGTAGATTGTCAGCTGTACAGATGCAAAAGATAACCACCTCTCTGGATGCAGTAGATACTAACCCTGATCTCACTGCAGAATGAGAAGACATTTTAAGATCAAATTAAATGTAGGCTAATGAAAGCAACCTTTGGTACTAATGATGACCTTAAAAATTACGGCTTCACTTCAACCTTTATAGGGCACTCATTGAACTACTTGGAAATGTAAAATATAAACCCTAGAGTTATTGTTATTGGAGGATATTACAATACATTATTACTGTAGTCATTTTCTTCAAAATGAAACACTTATGCTGCAAATCAAGGTCAACAAAGTGACCATATATGGTTCCTTGCCCTACTCTGGGACGCTTTATTTTTTTCTCCAAAAGGTGTGTGTATATATAAACTCAGCAAAAAAAGAAAAGTCCCTTTTTTTATTATTAAAAAAGAATGTAAAAATCCAGTTAACTTTACAGATATTTATTGTAAAGGGTTTAAGCAATGTTTTCCATGCATGTTCAATTAACCATAATTAATTAACATGCACCTGTGAAACAGTCGTTAAGACATTAACAGTTTACAGAGAGTAGGCATTTAAGGTCACAGTTCTAAAAACGCAGGACACTAAAGAGACTTTTCTACTGACTG
>JAODUE010042426.1:12087-15633 GCA_027564755.1 Amblyopsis hoosieri | reverse complement strand
CAGTCGGGGTAAGACTTAAGGGGAAACTGTATTATAAAACTACATGAAACAGTCGGGGTAAGACTTAAGGGGAAACTGTATTATAAAACTACATGAATCAGTCGGGGTAAGACTTAAGGGGAAACTATTATAAAACTACATGAAACAGTCGGGGTAAGACTTAAGGGGAAACTGTATTATAAAACTACATGAAACAGTCGGGGTAAGACTTAAGGGGAAACTTTATTATAAAACTACATGAATCAGTCGGGGTAAGACTTAAGGGGAAACTGTATTATAAAACTACATGAAACAGTCGGGGTAAGACAGAGACCAGAGACCAGACAGACAGATAGGCAGACTGGTAGACAGTCAGACTTACCGACTTACTGACAGACAGTCACATGTTCTAGGCTGCCTTAGTTTAATATCCAGTGACAATTGCTAGCATCAGTGCAAGTGAAAATGAGCTGTTTAGCTAACAAATTAATTGAGCTTTAAGTGTGTGTGTTTCTATTGTGTGTTTTTCTTTGTGCTCATGTTTCTATTGTGTTTATGTGTACTCATGTTTCTATTGTGTGTGTGTGTGCGCTTGTGTTTCTATCGTGTGTGCGTTTGAGTGAGTGTGCATGCGTGTGTGTCTACGTGTGTGTGTTTGAGTGAGAGTTTCTGCGTGTGTTTGTGCACACTTGTGTGTGTCTACGTGTGTGTGCGTGTGCGTGAGTCAGCCCTCACATAAAGACGCGGTGCTGTTCTCCATGGCGAGCCGAGACGTGTGCAAGTCCTTCTGGAAGATGTGTGTGGAGTATCACGTCTTCTTCAGGCTGGAGAGGGAACTGCAGCCGGACCACAAGACACTGCTCACCTGCAGGGGATCCAGCTTCAGATACAGGTGACATGACTCTCACCAGTGATGTAGGCCAAGATACAGGTGACCAGTGGTGTTGAAAGACCACAACCGCCACACTGCATGACACACACAAGGTTCTGTCAGCTATTGTAAGCTTATTGTAAGCTAAATAAACATCTCCATGCATTACGCTATCTCATTGTTGTCTTTCTGTGCTGAAAAAATAACACTGCTCACAACAACAATGCCCTTGGCTTGAGCTTGAAGTTAGCAAGGGATCTCTGAGCTCCTCACTTGCTTGTTTACCGAATGTTAGTGCGTGTGTGTGTGCGTGTCTGTGTGTGTTTGTGTGCGTGTGTTTGTGTGCACGTGCGTGTGTGTGTGTGTGTGCGTTCGGCCATCTGAGATGCTGGTGCACTTACTATTTCTAAGAATATTGTACTGGCAAATAGTTTCACATTTTAATTGTGAGTTTAATATAGTTCTGTAAAGCTGCTTATTGATTGATTAATTGATTGGTTCATTGACTGACTGATTGGTTGGTTACAAAGTGGGCGGACCCAGAAACAGCTGTTGGAGAGTTCAGGCTCATCAGAGATAAAACACACACACTTTAAGAGGTGAGAACACACACACACACACACACACACACACACACGCACACACACACACACACACACACACACTTAAGGCCGCTGCCCACAGAATTTAAGAACTAGTTAATATTAGCCGGGCCACGACCACTGGCAGCGTCTGACGCCAAGGTTTAGAACACTGTTCTATTTCTTGAGCGTCAAGCCATAGAAGTGCATTGCTTCCCCGTCTTTATATATTTTATAGCAGGTATTTTTAATATCATTGTTTGACGTGCCGCTGAACGACACTGCCAGTGGGCGGGGCCTTCTACAGTGCAACAATGTATCAAGTTCTCTCTCTCTCTCTCTCTCTCAGGGTGTACTCACAGTCAGACTATGATCCCAGACAGTGTCGCTCGTCCCCTGATCTTCTTACTGACGAGTCTAAACAAGTACACACACACACACACACACATATACTGTAGATACACAGTATATTAATTGTATTCAAACATCCTGAACTCTGTGTCTGTGTGTGTGTGTGTGTGTGTCCCAGCTGAAGGGGTCAGGGGGAGGAGCCTTGGCCCCTCCCACCCGGGGGGACCTGAGGGGCGGAGCCAAGCGCAGTCAATCGTCCGGCGAGGTTTCCCGCAGCCCCCGCCCCCTCCTATGGCGGGCCCCGCCCCCTTCTTCCCCGGGCAGCAGGCAACCAAGCCCCGCCCCAAAGCCGCGCTCCGCCTCCGGCGACGACAATGAAAATGCGGGCGGGGGGCGGAGCCAGGCCAGGCGACTGGCCGGCGTTTACGGCAACTGGTCCCGCTACGGCAACAGGCCACGCCTCTTCTCCGGCGACGCCCATCCCCAGCAGCTTGTGCTTCTGTTCCCACCCGGCGGCACCGCCCCCTCCCTCCCCATCTTCCCGTTGCCCGGCAACGCCCCGTCCTCCTCCCCGGACTACCTCCACCACCGACGACGCCGCCTCCGATGCAGCGCCGGCGCGACGGACGGCTCCCTGCCTCCGCTTCCACGGCGCCCCCCGGCGGCGGTTCCAGGGCACTACAGCGACGACTCCACCTTCCTGCCGGGGTTGCCGCGGCGCTCTGCCAGCCAGCCGGACGTCCAGCGCAACCAACCCCGCCGCGCCGCCTCCTCCACCTTCGACCCCGCCTCCGAGTTCCGCCCGCTGGGCTACTACCCCCACCTGACACGGCCCCTCCCCCGGCCCACCCACCTGCCCCTGCTGCCCCCCCTACCCGACACCCCGCCCTGGGGCCGCCCCGCCTCCCTCTGCGTCATCGGGGGGGCCGGGGAAGCCGGGCGGGGGGGCTACTACAGCGACCCGGAGGTGCTCTACCCGTACTACTACTACTGCTGCGGCCACCTGGTGGCCGGGCCCGGCGCTGCGGGGCTGGCACGCATGACGTTCTCCTCCGGCAGCCTGCAGCTGGAGGAGGAGGAGGAGGACGATGAGGGGGAGGAGGAGGAGGAGGATGAGGAGCAGCAGGAGGTGGGGTGGAGGGGAGAGGTGAGGGTCACTAAGATCACCCTGTAGCTAAGAAGGTGTTTATATTTGTAGTTTTTTTTTAAGTAAATTAACCGAACAAGCAAACAAATAAATGTGATAAATAAATGTTTACGCTGTTTGCACACTAGATTGTAGATCTCATCAGCCAGTACTGCATTATCATAACTGCTGTATTGAAGTCATAAACTCACTGTCTTGCAGATGTTTGACTGGTACTGTATGTAAAGTTATGCTCTATAATTTCTAGCTGAGCTAACCATCCTGCCCGCTAGCGCGGAATAGTTTTTGATAAAGCAGTTTTTGACAGTTGGTAGACAGATTAAAGTTGAAGTAAGCGGTTATAATCCAATGGACGTCATATTCAGCTAATATTTCTAACAACCATGCTAGCTGTCTATTCTGTGTGTGTGCTACAAAACACATCCCGACCTTGAGAGTATATGTTATCAGTGTGTGTGGGGAAGGCTTATACGCTTTGGATATTGAGTTCAAACATCATCAGTCATTCTCCAGCACCGCTTACTACACCTTTAAAGAGAAAGGTTCTATCAGAGGTGCGCTGAGCTAAAACCGCGCTAATGTAGAGAGCAGAGCGGAGGAGCTAGGACACACAGGCT
>JAODUE010042426.1:4587-7087 GCA_027564755.1 Amblyopsis hoosieri | reverse complement strand
GGAGATCATGCATGTGCAATGTCTCCATGACCAGGAAGACATCGTGTGCAATGTTGATAGGTGAGACAATCTCCCAACACAACATTATTATATTATCATGTATTTAACATTATACATGAATGACAGCACGCACGCACACGCACACACACACACACACACACACACACACACCGTTCCGTTGAGAACCTTTCGGCCCTCAGTCTTGTTCTTGTTCTTGCGAACCGTGGAGAACGTCCATTCTGGGGACTGACCATTCTCCTTGTTGCTGGACTCACTGTGACGGAAACACACACACACACACACACACACACACACACACATGTACACACGCGTACACACACACACGCACACACAACACACACACACACACACACATACAAACACACATCAAACATTCAGTTAGACAGAACAACAACATTTTAAGAAATATAAGAACCACAAACACCAGCCAGCCAATCATGTGTCTCGCCAGCCAACCAGCCAATCACACGGTGTGTCTCACCTGTCCGAGTCGTCGGAGCTGCTGTCGCTATGGCCCGCCTCCCTCCACCGATGGTACCTGTCAATCAACTCGCTGAGATAGGACGTCTTCTTACAGTGTTTGACGATGAACTTGTGCTTCAGTAGCTCCTTGGCTGTGGGCCTCTATGGTGGGGGGGGGGGGCAAGAGAGAGAGTCATGCGAAATGCGGCCCACCAACTGCCCCCATGTGGGCCATGAGGGGATTGCACCCTAACCACTATGAATCAAGTCAAAATATTTGTGTAAATTAGTTAGTATTAACTGTTCTACAGCCAAGACATCATGACAGCCTGTTTGTACATGTAACGTAGTAGTCCAGACCTAATAATCAACATTATTGTGACATATGTGCACATAGCTCCCGTAGCTCCTGTTAGTGAGGATACTGGTTGGGTGTGGTACTAGTCACATTTTAACCATACCGGTAGGAATACCTGGCATTTGGTGCCAATAGTCTACTCAACTTTATTTGGTTTTGTTTATGTCTTTACTTTGCCTAACAAATGTCATTTCAATTGTAGAACATCGCATTGCAAACTGGACCACCTACAGTTTATCCTGTTAAAATCTGGCCCACCTGAATTTGTAATTGAATAGCCCTGCATTACAGTGTAGTTGTCAGGGCGGGTGTAATCTACACTGTGGCCACAGGGGGCAGTACAGTTCAACACAACTGAGCAAACATTTCAAAAGGTTGAAAATCAAAAACTCTCTTTCCCTTCAAGTTTGATTGACTTACTGAGTTAATATATAGTATTTATATATAGTATTTATTTGCATGTTTAGTCCTTCCAACTCCTGTCGGTCAGTGTTCAGTAGCTGGAGACAAGAGAGTTGCATAATTATTTTAAGAAAAATATAATAATATTTCATTTGACTGTAAATCACACTTGCATACATTAATGGGGGGCAGGTCTAGTGGTCTGGGTGTTGGACTCCCAGCCGGAAGGTCTTTGGTTCGAGGCCCTGGAGGTGGCCTTGAGTATCCTTGAGCAAAGATGGCTTACAAGAAGTCTGCACCTGTAATTCCGGTGCGACGCTAGCGCAGTGCATTGTTTACAAATTTCAGTTGTTATATTCAGTTTAAGAAGTAACCAAAAAACAGCCAGTCGTGTTGGTAAATTTAATGTCTGACTGACTGAGCTATGTAGTTGGTTGTTGTGCATATGTCAATTCATCAAAATCTCCTGTCAAGTAGGCGTGCCTTGACGCAGTTAGCCTTCGCTGTGTCCCAGACTTTACGCAAGTAAAGGCTTACTCTGCGAGACTAGGTCAACTCACCCGCTTGGGGTGGTGGGGACACTTAGCACTGCCTTTTAAAGAGACGGCACGCATTCATCAACAGTCTGCTATTGGCAGGGCAACAAGCCAAGTGTACTAAACTATGTGGGTAGATGGGGAGAGGCATTTTATGATGCATGTTTCAATGTGTGTGTGTGTATGTGTGTGTGTGGGGAGGGGGTAGTAAATTACAATAATTAACTATGTAATGTTTATTGTGATATGTTCCTATGACCTTTGACACCCCATCCCCATCCTGGGTCACACTTACGAAGGTGGGGTCCTTGTTCAGGCAGGCCTCGGTGAAGTCCTTGAAGCTCTTGGAGAAGTCCCCGCCCAGGGTGGGCGGGGGGGACTTGGGGATGTGGAAGAGCACCCTCATGGGGTGCATGTCTGAGTTGGGGGGTTCGCCCTTCGCCAGCTCTATCGCTGTGATGCCCAGGGACCAGATGTCTGCCTGCATGGACACACACACACACACACACAGTACGTTAACACTAAGAGAAACCGTCACTAAACACTGCTAGTTAGTTCTGTCATGTTTCGGATTAGATGACGCTATAACTTAGCATCACAGTATCTATCGCTAGAGTTAGCATCACAGTATCTATCGCTATAAGTTAGCATCACAGTATCTATCGCTAGAGTTAGCATCACAGTATCTATCGCTATAAGTTAGCATCACAGTATCTATCGC
>JAODUE010042416.1:0-19286 GCA_027564755.1 Amblyopsis hoosieri | reverse complement strand
CGTATAGGTATACCTGTAGTCCAAGTCCCCAGACCAGACGTATAGGCCTACCTGTAGCCCAAGTCCCCAGACCAGACGTATAGGTATACCTGTAGTCCAAGTCCCCAGACCAGACGTATAGGCCTACCTGTAGCCCAAGTCCCCAGACCAGACTCATACCTGACATAGGACATTTGTTACTTTGCTGTTTTACTGACATATTTTACGAAGACGTGCGATGGCAAACTGAGGCTTGTTCCCTTGTGCAAGGCACTAAATTAACGTGAATGTCTGTCAATGCATCTTAATCATTATAATGCATGTTATATTAATAGACATACTAATTTACTTACTATACACCTGCTGGTGTATATGCAAATTCTAACCCTAGAGTAAACATTAGCATATGCTATTATTCAAAGCAACCTATAAGATTACTACATTAGTAAATAAATAGCTGAATAGGTCATATACATGAACTAGCAAAGCAAACAACATTGTGTTAGAATAATAGCATGGCTTATTATCTAATTCTGTTTTTCCCAAATGAGTCCAAATATAATGTACTGTATATTTTGATGTAAATCAGTATATAGTATATACCTTTAGTCTTTTTGCTTAGTGGACCTTGAATGAAGCAAATACATAGAACACATTCCCATGTTCAATAAACTCAAATAAATGGTGTTTTATTATATATTTGTTACTCCATCTTGTGTGTTTCTCATTGGTTTAACGACGCGTGTCTGTGCCTAGCTACTCTAACGTACCTCCTGCCTGTTCTGTGATTGGTCCAGGAGTTCATCAAAACCCAGAACTACCCAATCACGACCAACGTAGAGACGGTTAATGACGGGGCGGAGTCGGCCCTGTTCAAGCAGCTGTTCCCACATTGGGCCGTGAAGGACCAGACCCAGGGCCTGGGAAAGACTAACAGCAGGGGCAAAGTAGGTAGGTGACCCACAATACACTTGGTGAACAGGGGTCAGTCGCTCCCTACTACTGGGCGTAGCTGTCTTGGGGTCTGGACACGCTCCACTGGGAAGGTTCAACAGTCAATGCCCCCTACTGGGCGTAGAACTAATTTCGCACTTGCCTGCCCTGATTGGCTGGCAAGCAGAGCGGCTGTGAAAACGTTAATGCCAACAGGGTTTCCCATACTAGCTGAGATAGCTTTCCATCATCGGGCAGAAGAATGTTACAAGGTTCTATATGTTATATTTTACACATTGATATAGCAGTACCGGTAAACAACTATTTTCTGTGTGAAGAAGAAGCTTACTTTATTAATCTCCTAGGGGAAATACATCCTCTGCATTTAACCCATCCCTCAAGGGAGCTGCTGTGCAGCACCCATGGACCAACTCCAGATTGGAGCCAGTGTCACTGGTCAGATGGCACTGGCTGGAGGGTGAACCTGACATGTTTTTAGATAGTGGGGGAAACCAGAGTACCCAGAGGAAACCCACACAGAAAGGCTGGGTTGACTGGGATTCGAACCCAGGACCTTCTTGCTGTGAGGCCACAGTGCTATCCACTGGGCCACCATGTTTAAAGATAATTGCATAGAGAGCTACTGCATCCTGAGCAGAGAACGACATCACACGTCCTCTGTGTGTGTTGTAATCCGAGCTCCTCTGTCCTCTATTTACATAGCTAAATCATGTGTGTGAGTGCGTGTGAAAGCCCCGGAATTATCTTTTCCTGCCAGTAGAGCAGCAATGGACCCCCCACAGGGTACAAAACAGAGCAAGCATCAATGATATGATGACAACAGACGTCGCTTAATTAAGACAGACAGCACGGGTGCCAAAGGGCTTGCAGGGGAAGCGGCAGGAAAGGGCGGGCTTAGGCAGCTTAACTAATGTGCTAATACACGCACTGACTGTTTGGTCAGTGCGTGTAAAGCAGCGATCAGCTGAAAATCTATAGGCTGTAAGCTTGACTTTGCGGCCTGTCTGAACTAACGCTATGCTCAATTAATAAACCCTTCCACCAAAGATTTTATAATTATAGAAAGCAACAATGGAGCACTTTTGGTCTCTTAAATTGGCGTGTCACTAACTGCATTCTGCTGTGGAGGCTGACGTAGGCAGCGCCCAGACAGATACATCCACCATGCATGGCCTGGAACAATTTACCAATTTACCTCATTTACTAGCATGGAACGCTGGGTCTTCTGGTCTGCATAAAGGGGGAAAAGCCGCCCCCCTCCTTCCAAATATCGAATCCGGACGTGCCGTCCGTTGGAACCTCTCTGTGTAAACCTCTTTGCTTCTCCTAGCCGTCGTCAAGCAGGTAGCCTTTGATGCGGCGGAGATGTACGTCAAGCCCCAGGTCGCCGCTCAGGAACGCATGGTGGACGACGGCATCGGCGAAAAGGAGGTAATGGGAAATTACTTTTTAATTAAAGGTCAAATCAGCGATTCTGTTGGTGTTTTTAACTCAACATCAAAAGGAAAAACAAAGCACCTCTCAGTGAACAAAACAAAACAAAGCACCCCTCCCTTCAGTGCCACATGGGTGCTCCCTCAGAATCTCCCACCGGGATAGTGTTGTGTGGTGCGGTCTGCACCACTTTGTTTGTTTTCCCATGCACAAAACCAGGGCACACAGAATATCTCCAGATATATCTGATAGATATTCTGTGAATGTGACAGAATTAGTATTATCTTACAGTCGCTGACTCCACTTTTAAACGTAACATAAATGAGTTTGTTTAATGTCGCCGAGGCCAAAGCGGCGGTTCATACGACATGCGTGACTGTGTCCAGGTGTGGCGTATTGAGAACTTGGAGCTCGTCCCCGTGGACTCTGGAAGCTATGGGTACTTCTACGGAGGGGACTGCTACCTTATCCTCTACACCTACGTTGTAAACAACAAGAAGAGCTACCTGCTCTACATATGGCAGGTGGGAAAGGGGACATGTCCCCGTTGTAATCTATTTAGACATTAGCTTTATCTGTACAGCCCTCATTCACAGCTTTAAGGTATAGTCAGACATTCTGGAGAACACTTGTTGATAAATGAACTCAAAATCAAAACAAATACTCCCTTCAATGCTATCAAATGTGCTCTCTCTGAAACTCCATCCCACACACTGGAAACACATTGCCATGGCTACGATAGCGTTGTTGTGTGGCGCTTTGCTTGTGTTTCCACTTACAGAGCCAGGGCTGTGTAGAGAAGCAGATGTATTTTGAGCACGCACACAGACCGGACAGCTATTGTGGACCATCAGCAATCAATCAACCTTCACTGAATTTCACTAAATGTGTATTAGCTTACAAATGCTGCTGACTATACCTTTAAAGTTCCCGGCATGCAGGGAACAGGGAATGCTCACTAGCCGTGCTTGCCCAGCTACACAGGGGTGGGCGTGGCTGATGTGTACAGACCCAGCTTGATTGGCACCTCTTTGACCCTACCAGGTCAGATTTGGTTCACCTGTTAGGGCGGGTGCAACGTTATGATTGGCTCTTTTGGGCGCGTGTAAGTTTGCTGACAAGCCCCGCCTGAGAACGGTCGATCAGGCAAATCAACTCCAGGGTCTTTCACCTGCAAAAGCACAAAGATAGACTGTGTAATAATAATAATAATAATAATAATAATAATAATAATAATCACCTATATTTGTATAGCACTGTTCATACAGAATTGCAGTTCAAAGTGTTTTTCAGAGAGGGAATACATGCACAATCATGCTTCCCATAAACAAATATAGAAATACAGAAAAACAACATTAATAGAAATGGTTAAAGGAATCAGGTAAAAAAAATGAAAACAGATGAATAAGGCATTTCTCTTATCCTTTTTGTTGATCAGAATGTCAGCACAATATATAGCAATGTTGCTATAACTTACTCGAATAAAAAAACTATGCAATCGTAAATGCTGAGGACATTTATTATACTTCCATTATTATTATTATTATATTATTATTATTATTATTATTATTATTATTATATTATTATTATTATTATTATTATTATTACTATTATATTATTATTATTATCCATTATGAGTGTTCGTGTCGTTGCCTAGGTGATGCCATAGGGTTGAAATACGTGTACGTTTCAGGGGCGACATGCAACACAGGACGAGCTGGCAGCCTCGGCTTTTCAGGCTGTGGATTTGGACCAGAAGTACGGGGGCCAACCGGTGCAAATGAGAGTCACTATGGGCAAAGAGCCAAGGCACTTCATGGCCATGTTCAATGGGAAAATGGTCATCTATGAGGTTGGTGTGATGTGCTGTGGGGTATCTTACAGTAAAGTGCTCTATGCCATGTTTTAAAACAGTACTATAGCAGCAAACATCTCTTTTCTATGTATAGTAGTATGGGTTGGTTTGATGTGCTGTGGGGTGTCTTACAGTAAAGTGCTCTATGCCATGTTTTAAAACAGTACTATAGCAGCAAACATCTCTTTTCTATGTATAGTAGTATGGGTTGGTTTGATGTGCTGTGGGGTGTCTTACAGTAAAGTGCTCTATGCCATGTTTTAAAACATTACTATAGCAGCAAACATCTCTTTTCTATGTATAGTATAGTAAGGGTAGGGTTGTAAGGTAGGGTAATGGCGTCCTGAACAGAGAATGACATCACGCTCCCACTGTGTGTGTTGTTATGCAGGCTCTGCTCTATGTTTACATAACCTGCTGGTGCTGTGTGCGTGCGTGTGCATGTGTGCGTGCGTGTGTGTGTGTGTGTGTGTGTGCGTGCGTGTGTGCGTGTGTGTGTGTGCGTGTGCGTGTGCCTGTGTGTGTGTGTAAGCACTTGATTTGGTAGATGCTGGTGATGCACTTAGTGTGACATCTAGTGGCAGGAATTCAAACACACATAGAGCCACTTTAACTACTGGCAGGTCGGCCTGTGATGAAGCCTTGTCACCGTCAATCAGAGGGTTTCTCTAATCCCTTGTTGGTTTTATTTTTCCAGGGTGGCACTTCAAGGAAAGGGGGTTCTGAGCCAGAACCCCCGATTAGACTGTTCCAGGTGCACGGGTCAGAACCGTTCAACACCAAAGCTATTGAGGTGCCGGCCTTCGCTAACTCTCTCAACTCCAATGACGTGTTTCTGCTGAAGAGCCAATCAGGAATTTATCTGTGGTGTGGCAAGTTAAGTAAAAAAATGAGTAAACGCAGTGTTTACACACACGCACACACACTCACCCACGCACGCACACATGTACGCACGCACGCACGCACACATGTACGCACGCACTCACACACGCGCACACACACACACACGCACACACACACACGCACACACACACACACACACACACACACACACACACACACACACATCCTGCTGTTTTCTAAATGCATAAAAACGTGGCGGCTCAATTGTCTTACAGGGGTCTAGTGGAGACGAGAGGGTCATGGCAAAGGAGATCACTGCTGTGATTGGCCAGAATGTAAAGGACGTGGAGACTGTTGCCGAGGGTCAGGAACCCACTGAATTCTGGGAGCTGCTCGGGGGAAGAGCTCCCTATGCTAACGACAAGAGGTAATGAACACATTGAAATTAATTGATTTGACAATCAGGTAAAACCCACCTGCAATTGACCTTTCCCAAGCACCGCCCCTTTCACTTACCTACCTAGTTACTGTAACTAGGTAGGACAAAACACCATAGAAAGCTATTACAGCAAAACAGACAGGTGGTTAAAAATGGTTATTAACAGTTATTGGAGGACATGCAAAAAAGGGGCGGGGCTTGGGATAGGTAATTTACAGTGAAAGCAGATTACTGTATTGGCAGCATATTTCTGCAGTAATAGTATTGTGTTCATGTGTGTGTGTGTATGCGTGCACGTGCACGCGTGCGTCAAGACTACAATCGGCTACCTCAGACCATCCACCGCGCCTATTTGAGTGCTCAAACAAGACTGGCCGCTTTATTGTGACCGAGACAACGCAGTTCACGCAGGATGACCTCAGTGAAGATGATGTCATGCTTCTGGACACATGGGAACAGGTGGGAGCTTTACTGGGGCAAATATTTTTGCTTCACTGGAACTATTCTGTATTCTATTCTGGAACTATACTATGTTGTGTTGTGGCGAAACAACAGACAACATCAAAGTATTTCAATGAGAAAAATGTATGCACGTACTTTGCCAGATAAGGAGGAACGTCGAAGACCTCTGCTGAAAATTCTGCTGTTTGTTTAATATATAAAGTTCAAGAGTTTTATTGGCACTTTCCAGATTTCCAACTCTAATTATTTCTAATGATTTGACTTGATTTGGGCCGCAGTTGGAATAGAACCAGCTCTCGTACAAATATGACTTCCAGTAGTGCTAATATTGCAGTGTGCGTATGGATACACTCTATTTTGATAACATAAATGAGCAAATTTTCTATGTGTGCAATATTCAAACAAAGCTATTTGCTGAATTCCCAATACTATAAATGAGAAGCTCTGGGATTATAAAGCGGTATAAGGTGGCAGACCTCGCACATAGTCCGCTATTGCAATATAATTGTAAGCTAATGCACGTTTTGTCTAATTCACCAAATATCTCCTAACATTTTGCTAGCTTACCGTTCTCTATGCGTGCTGAAACAATAACCTGGATGGGTACGTCTACACAGCCCTGGCTCCGTATATAGGGACACAAAGTGTGGCAGACAATGCCCTTGGCTTCGCAATGAGTTTCAATGTGTGGGAGGGGAAGGCGGAGCTTCTGAGGGTAGTTTGTTTTGATTTGCACTCAAAGTTAGCAAGTGTTCTGTTCCTGGTCCTCGTGGCCCCCAGGTGTTCCTCTGGTTGGGTAAAGACGCCAACGATGTGGAGCGGAAGGAGGCGCTGGTCACCAGCCAACAATACCTGCACACTCACCCAGGCTCCAGAGACCCCGACACGCCCGTCATCCTGGTCAAGCAGGGGTTCGAGCCCCCCACCTTCACCGGCTGGTTCACCGCCTGGGACCCCAGCAAATGGAGTGTGAGTGTATTTGTTTAACTTGATTGTAGGGCTGCGCAATTAATCACATTTTAATCGCAGTTTCGATTTCGGCTCCTAACAATCACAAATATGTTTATTTTGCACATTACATTTTACAAGTAAACGCTCTTAATGTTCCGAATGACATGGGCGCGTATTAACATTTCACAGTTGTTTTCACTGTTGATTTGTTTCACGGTTTCATTGTTGTTCAGTAACGGCAACATCTTTCTAAAGTCGATGAGTAATAATGTAAAAATCATCCTGATTTCAACATTGACCTACTGTGAGAAACTGCAAACTAAATTTATAAACCAGTTAGTTGTTTTGTAATAGTAGCATAACATACTGTATATTGGAACAAAACACGTACACAAACATCACTGAAAAACGCATGCGGGCGTCCCATGCAAGTTTCATGTAATCATGGACGCTTGAAAAAGAGAATTTCCTTTCTTCTTTAAGGGAGGGAAATCATACGAGGAGTTGAAGAAGGAGTTGGGAGACTCTGCATTACCAGTCATAATTACAAAGGTAAACGCTGTATGAAACCTCTCTCATGTCTTGTCTGGTTGGATCAGCGCCATTATTGGCCCGTGTTCTGTCTATGTGATGTTGCCCTCAAGTCAAGTGTATTTACTGTATATAGCCCCATAATCGCATTACAAACTCTGGGAGGCTGCACAGGAAACACATTTCACATGGAAATATACGACACCCCCTTCACTTATCAAAGTCATCACTTAAACTATTATTGTTGTAGATCATCCCACATCCTTAATAAAACAATAGAAAATCGAGGTGGAGCTACGGCGCATTCGGTATCTCCTGGGGAGGCTGGGGTTTGAATCCAACCCGCGACCCATTTCCCAAATCCTTCCCAATTTTCTCCCTCACTTGTTTCCTCTACTCTCTTCTTCTGTGTCTTTGATTGTGTGGCCTTGCAGCAGACCAGTGAAGAAGACGAGAGCAACGCTGTCCTGCCCACATATCCACTGGGGGTACTGGTCTGCAAGCCTCTGCTGGAGCTGCCACAGGGCGTTGACCCCACGCAGAAAGAGGTACAGGTGTTGAAAACAGATGCACCTGATGTGGTATAGTGAGGTTGGTCATTAGACCTGATATGGTATAGTGAGGTTGGTCATTAGGAGACCTGATATGGTATAGTGAGGTTGGTCATTAGACCTGATATGGTATAGTGAGGTTGGTCATTAGACCTGATATGGTATAGTGAGGCTGGTCATTAGACCTGATGTGGTATAGTAAGGTTGGTCATTAGACCTGATATGGTATAGTGAGGTTGGTCATTAGGAGACCTGATATGGTATAGTAAGGTTGGTCATTAGACCTGATATGGGATAGTAAGGTTGGTCATTAGACCTGATGTGGTATAGTAAGGTTGGTCATTAGACCTGATGTGGTATAGTAAGGTTGGTCATTAGACCTGATATGGTATAGTGAGGTTTGTCATTAAGAGTTGCTGTACTGCAGTGTAGTGCAGCACAGTCTTACACAGCAGTCAGACTTTACTTACAGTAACTAACTTAACAGTAACTAAGTTACAGTAACTTTACTTACAGTAACTATATGCAACTTACAGTTGTATATAGTTTGGGACACACAGCGTCGGTTAGATCCACCTGACAGGGAAGTATTTTGATTTTGAACAACTACATAGGCCTACATCATTAACCTAATCGGATGTTAATACTTCTGCATTATATCCTAGTTAGTCCTAATTAGTTTGGAAAGGGAACAACACAAGTCTGGCTTTTTGCAGGTCTTGTAAATCTGTTAAATAAGTAGGCTATGGAAACTGCTTAAAATAATGAATGAATGTAATGAATGTATTATGAATCCACTTCCTAATAGTGCTGACCTGCCTACAGGGGTCTATGTATCAGATGTTCAGCACAAGTTGCTTATGTGTGCAGGGCTAATAGGAACCAAGAGGCTGAGACAAAGTGTGACATTGCTGGAGCCCCCTGTTGGTAGCATCTGGTAGCACTTGCAGAATCTACACCTAACAAGGCCAACAAGCCTTTCAGGGGCTAAATCCAATATTGTGCCTTGTCAAAAAAAGTCAAAATTCACTTATTATCCCACATGGGGAAATTTTTGTTGCAGCCAGGTATAGTTACATCCTTCATAATAAATATAAGATATGAATAATAAACATGAAGGACAACGTAAAGACAACATTCCAGACACAAACAGCACATAAAATCACATTTAAAAGTTATCATCTTTGACGATTCAAACTATTTTTTGCTGTACACACAAAAGAGACTGTGAATCTCTTAGTCCTTTGAGTTGGCACTCTGTATCTTCTACCAGAAGGCAGGAGCACAAACTCCCCCTGCAGGGGGTGTTCAGAACTACAAGCTATTATGGCCCGGTCTAATGACCTTCCGGTCATAAATGGGCTCATTTTTTTTTTAAAGGTCAGAGAGTTGCCCTTGGTTAACCCCGATTACTTTACTGGCCACTCTGACTAGTTGACCAAGCCTGTGTTTGTAGGACACGTTCAGGTTCCCAAACCATGCCACCAAACAACAAGTCATGTTCAATACATGTTCTATAGAGCAGGGTCATCATTTTGGTGCATAACTTAAAAGAGTTAATTTTCCTCAAAAAATACAGATGTTGAATTCTCTCAGAAATTGTATCTGCATGATCCTGGAAGCACAGTCTGTTATCAATAACAGTACCCAAATATTTGTAGTTCTCCACCAAATAAATCTCAGTTCCCTCAATAACTGTGAGTTTGAGGATAGGTGCACTTTTCTAAAAATGTATGACCATGTCCTTAGTTTTTAAAACATTTAACTCTAGGAAAGACTCCTTACACTATGACACAAAGTCATTAACAACCGGCCCATGATCAAACTCCTCCCCCTGCAGCAGACTGACAATAACAGAGTCATCTGCAACCTTTATGTGTCTATTGTCAGACTTGGTCTGACAGCTGTTTGTGTGAAGGATATAAAGGAGAGGGCACACATCCCTGTGGTGAACCCATAGATGAGTGAAACTTGTGAGAGAGTACACCATTAACTCTCACATAGTGTGATCTGTCAATCATAAAATCTCAAATTCATCTAATTATATTAATATCAAGATTCAAATCAGTATGGTGTTAAATGCTGAAGAAAAGTCAATGAACAGAAGCCTGGCATGAGTCATGGGGCTCTCAAGGTGGCGATATAGGCAGTTCAACAGCATCAGGGTGGCATCTACTACACCTCTGCAAGCTCTATAAGCAAACTGCAGAGGATCTAAAGAGCCATGCACCTGCTGCTGAACAGCATGCTTTATGACATTATAAACACTTTCATAACTAAAGTGCTATGGGTCTAAAGTCATTTAAGGCCTTTGGGTTTGTGCACTTGGCACAGGCACAATAGCTGCTGAGTGTTTCCAGATTACAGGTATTTTTTGTGTCTTAATAGATTCCATGAATATAATATAAACAATGCTGCAGAGTTGCTCAGGTGTTAAGCACCTTGCCACAGATCTCATCGGGGCCTGGGCTCTTCCTACTGAGTGTGTGCCAGAACAGCTTAGTCACGGTGTCAACATCAAAGCTAATAGTTTGACATGACATGAAAAAATACAGCTACAGAGTATAAAGAAGAAAAGAGAATCATGTGTCACAATAGAATAACGACAGCAGCAGAACCACACAGGATTGGACCTCTACATCCATATCTCCATAGATAAGACAAATGAATGAAAATGTAGAAATACTTGCTGCTCTCTCTCTCTGTGTGTGTGTGTGTGTGTGTGTGTATAATATGTATTTTCTTTCCAGAAATACCTTTCTGACTCAGACTTCACTGACTTATTTGGCATCACCAAGGATGCGTTTGCCAATCTGCCTCAGTGGAAAAGACTGAATATGAAAAAAGAGAGAGGGATGTTTTAACTAGTGAGATGTAAAAATCGTTTACAATGCTTGCCAATATCATATTCTTGTGGTTGCTAGTTGTTTAAGTTATGAGTTGTCTTAAATGAATTATTCATGTTATAATTAACCTCCATGTAAAGATATTGAATAAAACCTTGTAACAATACAGTTCTGGAGCTTTAATTACAGCATCTCGTCTCAACATGGCATGAGGAATAATAGATTGTTTACAGACCAGAACTATAAAAGTATTTTCATCCTGCATCATTTCTCAGTACTAGACATATACTTATAACATGCCTAGAACACTATTATATTATATATTCCTATTTACTGCTGCTATGTGTTCTTAAATTACTCCTTTTGGAAAAATCTATTTACTATCAAATCTATTTCTATACATGATATAAATGTAATTATATTCCACAACAAGAAGTTATAGTGAATTAAGAATACCAGAAGATTCTAACATAACGCAATGATCAATTAACACCAATTTTATGCAGCATATTTTATTAACTTTTAATGTTTCTGAAATGTTTTATAAAGTTAAATCATTGATTTGTGCTATTTATATGGATCTAAACTGTAAAACGTGATAAGTTCAACTTTGTCCCTAAAATGCAATCATAAAATCACTGTATACTTGTTTGAAGTTGACTGTGAAATTACAGCACATAGTATGTAGACTAGATAGTGTGTAGATAAACGTGTAATGCCCATCATGCTAAATGATCTATGACTGCAGACAGATAAATCAAAGAACAATGATTACAGAATGTAATTGACTGTACATCCTACAGAGCAGATGTTATTAGGTTAAGATAAGGATGACGCCGCACCTTTCAGCCAATCACAAATTAGATGCAGATGTCTGTATGTCTCATGCACAATAAAGCAGCCAGAACAACGTCAAGTATAGACTAGGAAGTGACCCAATACATTTATATATTATTAAAAAGCTAAAGCAGTCAACACCGCCCGATAACATTTTCACGACTAAACCAAATCTAGGACTTGATATGACAACTGCCCAAACACTCAACTAAATATACTTTAGAACTATCACAATTTACTAAAATATGCTAAACTCAAAATCAAATTATCTAAACACAAGCATGGATCATTTTACAGATTAAAACATACAACGAAAAACTACAAAAATTTTAACTTAAAAAATTTACAATATACAAATTCCTACCAGATTTTGCTAGATGTTTTCCCAATTAATCTGAAATATTCAGTGATTATAAGTGTCAATATCAACTAATTTGCACCAATTGCTTGGTACTGGCACTGATTATATTGAATGATATACAGATAGTGGGTCTCCAGCATGTTATATGTGGTCTGTGGTTTGAGTGCAATAAAATCTCTAAAAACATGTTAGGGGTTTTTGGTTAGCAAAACCAGGCAGAGACAGCAACATACAAAATATCTGAAACATTTTAAAATTAGAATCCCTTTTTAATGATTACAGGTGATCTTGTTAAGTTATTACATGATTAAATCAGGATAATAAAATTGTATAATGACCTTAAACATAAAGATCTTAGCTTTGTATAAACCCACACAAAAATATAAAGTTTTGGTTTCAATTTAAAAACAATGACATCACTGTTCAGAGAGTCTAATCTAGTTTCACTGCACATGTGCAAATATTACCATGCATGAAAGCCTACTGTAGGTCATGGTTTTACTACAGTGTAAAGGGAATGTTGTTTAGAACAAACTATGCCACAACAAAGGACCTTGAAAAAGTGCAACCTTTACCCATAAAGAAAATGAAAAAAGTTTTGATTGGAAGTAAAAATACAGTTTAACTCCCCATTCTTTTAAGTGTACAGTATATAGTCCCTGAAATGTCTCATCAACTTTTCATTCAATATCAACTGAGGAGCTAAGGGGTAGCTTTATTTTCAAAGGGGCTTTTGACAAGAGGCCAGTTCATTTTAATAGCATACATGAGATACTACAACATGTCAGAGGTAATAAAATACAGCGGTAACGTAATAATTTCACACTACACTCCAGCCATTGTGACAATTAAAAAACAGCCATTTAAAAATCTAAGATATAGAAAACTGTACTAAAAAATGAACAGTGCATTGACAAAGAAATGTTGGTTAGTGAGAGTGCCTCCACCGTTCATTTAAAGAAGCACTCTCTCAAACTTCTTCATATAAATACAGTAAGTCACTGCTCCTTCACTGATTGAGGACATAAAGTTCTGACCGTTAATTCATGGAAACATTCAGCAGCAGACAGCTAGTGATAGCAGTCTGAGATAGACAGACATAGAGGCTTAAAACAAATACTAAACTAAATAGAGTACCCCATACATTGGTCCCAGTTCAGTTTCAGTGACCACTTGCTTACTGTAAGAGATTCACCTTAAACAAAAAAACAAAAAAAGAAATTGTGACATGTTCTGCTATTCTGAGCTAAAGCCCATGCACTGCTAAAGTCTCATTTTCAGGAAGCTATACCACATTTGTGCAACAGTAACAGCCTGGTCAAGCTAGACTACAGTAGATGACTCCAGCAATATCCAGGGTCATCACGTGACAGACTGATTTTAATTGTCCCCTTCCTCTTTTGCCAATGACCTAGCATGAATTATACATACAAGCTTGCATTTCAGATAAACGTGAGCTCGTTTAACCCTTCTAAGAGTAAATATATAGTAACTGCTATAGATCTGTGTGCGTGTATGATTGTGCCTTTTCCAGATATACCCTTATGATGTTTCTACACAAACTACTCTAGCATCTCGACAACCCTGGTTTGTAAACAACCCTTCTTAACAGACTATGAGAGATAAAGAATCCCAGAAACGAGTCATGCAGTGTCTGACAGCTGAAGAAGGAAGGAAAGAAAGAAAGATTAAACAAAATATAAAACTTCTTTTAAGTATAAGATTTTAAAATAAAGAAAACGACCCCAACCTCACAAGATACATGACCTGTGAAGACCTACAGTCGATCCTGAGCGTCGCTTGAAGTGAAATATTTTTCAAAGAGCACGAGCTAAATGCAAAATAAAACTTGTGTTTAAGAGAGAACACAAGAGTCTCCGTTGGCAGGGCCTTGGCCTCCAGAGACACTGCTGTGGCACTTGTACACCGCGCTCCTGCCGGCGTCGACATCATCACCGCCGTCGACATCATCATCACCGCCGTCGTCGTCGTCGTCATCGTCGTCGTGAGGGAGCTCCGGGGCGCCGGCCTCTCCCGGGAAGCCTTGCTCCAGCTCCGGCGTGTCGCCGCACGCATCCTCGTAGCCGCTGGTGCTGTCGGCATCGTTGCTCCTGTCGGGGGACGCGTCGCGCCCGTCCTCCTCTGCCGTCTGGCCCCCGAGGAGCCTCCGGAGCACGCCGTCGCGGAGATGCGCGTCCCCTGCCAGCGTGTCGCTGAGCATCTTCTGGAACTTCCGCAGCGGGCTGGCGTCGTACGCCGCCACCGTCGCCGCAGCAACTGTCACAACCGCAGCCGTTTCCGCGCCTTCCCCTGCGCTCTCGGGCTCCGTGTCGTCATGGAGATGCCGGGGCACCTGGGACATGCTGTCGCCGCCGGACGGCTCACCGCCACCATGGCGTTGCCCGGTCGTCGGGGACGACACGACGGCGCTGGTCGGGGCGGGCTCCCCGCCGGCCGCGCTTGTGTCCTGCTCACTGCACTCCCAGCCAACAGAGGGCGCCGTGTTCCTCTCCTGCACAGACAAGTGGGGGAAAGATTAAACTTTCAAACATGAAGTATTAAAAACAAAAACGTGTTTTACATACGGGTATGTAGTGCTGTAATAGAGCAGTACCTTTTCCCCTGCTCAGCCATACTCTACTTTTAACTGAGAGGAACTACCACACACCCGTTTAAAAGCAGGGTTAGTTATTTTCGAGAACGCTTGCTAACTTCGAGCTCAAATCAAATCCCCCCCACAGCATCGCCGTACACATTGAAACGCATTGTGAAGCAAAGTGGAGTGCTACGGCTTTGTTGTTGTGAGCGGTGTTCACCACTAATTTAGTGAAATGACAAGGAAGTATTTAAGCCACGATACAAGCTGTTCAAAATCTTGATGGAAAGATGCTTTAATAGTTTTCATATGTCCCATGTACGGCATATATTACTGGATCATCCTTCACGAAAGGAAACTCACCTTTAACTGAGGGAATGACTTTCTGCCAAAACCCTATAACTGAGAGGAACTACTTTCAGCATAAACAACTACTGTGCATTGCCCCCCTGGGGAAGAGATGCCATACTTCCTCTTTAGTAACTCTTACATTAGACTTTTTGGAGCCATATTTGATTTATTTACATAGCCCAGTAAAATTATGCAGCCTTTAGTCTGGCAAAGTGACAGCAAGACATTCAAATAATCAAGTTACACGTGCTAAAAAGATAGTTTTCATCCACTTTTTTTGTTCAGCAGAAACACAAGATAATGCAGGTTAAAACCAAAGCCTGAAATAAATTGGAATACCAGATCATAAATCAACTATGACAGACAACCTGTTAGACAACAAAGCAATAAAATGATAACAGGGTTCTCACTCCAATTCAGACCCAAATTCTCTGACTTTACCCCTGACTAAAACTCTACTTTACCCTGACTAAACTCTTAATATGTTGACTGGAAAAAAACCTGTCTGTAAAAAGGACAGCCAGCACAGTGTGATAAACTAAAAGTAATCTCATTAATGAATCTGGTGATATTACTACTCGTGTAAAAATTCAGACCAATCATTTCTAGTTTTGTTGAGACATCTCAAAATGTAACACCACCTGTAACATTTGGTACATACACATAACACACATTTAACCCACCCAGATAATTGGACAGGTTGGTTCAATTAGCCTACCCTAAGGTTTGCTAGGACCAGACATCTCGTTCTTGTAACGCGGTAATGCCGCATTACCTGGATTATTAATTGTAATATTATTACAGTTTTGGAAATAGTAATTAGTTACACTGCTAGTTACTGAAAAAAAAAAATTTACTTGTAACTAGTTACTTGTAACTAGCAGACACCGGACTGTTATTTCAGCAGGACGCACACACACACACACACACACACACACACACACACACACACACACACACACACACACACAACGGGCAGCTAGCGGATCATGAGGAGATATTTTACTACGAGTATATTAAGCTTACATTCGCTGTCTAGACCTTTAATAAAGTCCTGCAAAGGACGACAGCAGGCCCATCTTTTACAGGGTATGAGGGGAAAGACAGCAAACGTTTAATTTGTCATTAGCTGGGAGCTACGCGTGACGTAGACGTTTGTATTCCGCAAGGACATAAATAGAACTTCGTCGACGCTCCCAGTGAGACTCCGTTCAGTGCGGAATACCAATGTTTACACTGTGTGCCGACAGCTAGTCCACACACACACACACCTGCTAAACATCTTTATCTAGTTAAATGCTGCTTTGCAAACTACAGGCCGCTGTCTTGTGCAGGAGAAGGATGAACAGTAATCCTGGCTTTGATCACTGGACTTCTCCCTTCCTCTGCCTAAATGTGCTTGCAGTCCATACTGTTTACAATAAAGGCTGTGGTGTTTTTTTTGTTGCAGTTGTACAAGAACCTATTTGGTAATATAAACACTTATCTGATTGATTAGTTATGCAGCCTCACACACACGCCAACTCCCCTGTCAAGCTGTTACACAACAACCACTGTGAATTAGCGCACCGTTAGTCAGGCTCACACACACACACACACACACACACACACACACACACACACACACACACACACACACACACACACACACACACAGGAAGCTTGCTGTGAAACCACCTCAACGGCCTCCCCTGCAGCCCAGTTACCTCTTTCAAACTCTCCACGTCCTGCATCAGAGAGCGCACCACGGCCTCCAGTCTCCTCTTGGCAGCCCTCTCCTGCTCAAGTTCCTGTTGGGGACACAAGACGCCAAGTGGCACCGTGAAGGTCACACCTTCAGATAAAGCCATTTTCCCAGTTAGGAGCAGGCAACGAGACAGAGAACATACTGAAGGCCTGCAATGTTGTCGTCATTGTTACAGACTATTATTATAATTATAACAACAACAACATTTAGTTTTACAGTTATAGTTACATTTAGTTATAGAGCACCGTTATAAAAGCAGAGCTAACACATTCAGAACAGTTAGATAAGGATT
Source organism: Amblyopsis hoosieri (assembly GCA_027564755.1). Taxonomy (NCBI): domain Eukaryota; kingdom Metazoa; phylum Chordata; class Actinopteri; order Percopsiformes; family Amblyopsidae; genus Amblyopsis; species Amblyopsis hoosieri. The sequence goes on along the minus strand of JAODUE010042416.1, from coordinate 2,257 downwards.
AGGGGAAATTATGAGAAATAAAGCAAACTCAAATAAAATAACTGGACTAAATACGACATCCCATAGAAGCAGGCCTGTAAAACGTGCGCCTGAGGAGTTGATGGAGGAACCCTCGGGCGTGGACGTACCAAAGAGGCCTCCCTCGCTTCCCGCTGGGCCTCGGCCAGCAACTCCTCCACGGAGCCCAGCGTGTCCCGCAGCAGGTCCACCTGGAACACCAGGGTCTCCCGCTCCACCTCCAGCCCACGGAGCTCCTGGACCGCCTCGTCGTAGGTGGCCTGCAGGTCCACCTGGGCCAGAGGAGCACACACAGCCATCTACAAACACACCTCTGCATCACGTGAATATACACACAACATCTGCAGGCAGCGGCAAACTATTTTAGGGCACGTTCAGATTTCCATTTGTACTTTTGACCAGTCACGTCCGTGTGGGAAGAAAATGAGGTGGAACACATTAAAGGAAATGCAATCTTGGAATAAACAAAACAAATACAAAATGTAAACGGCTATGGTCCAATGATGATCTAGCTTGTTATTAGCAATGTATTAGCATTCATGTGGATATTTGTTCATAAATACAAGTAGAACATTTTATTTTAAGCAATGCCCAGCTGACAGAAGGGGAATTTGGGCCAGGGTATAATCCAGAACACTGGAACCATCCATCCATACATCTTTTCCTGCATATCCTTGGTCAGGTCGCGGGGGCAGCAGCTCCAGATGGGGACCCCAAACTTTTCTTTCCCGAGCCACATTTCCCAGCTCTGACTGGGGAATCCCAAGGCGTTCCCAGGCCAGTGTGGAGATATAATCTCTTCACCTAGGGCCTGGGTCTTCCCCGAGGCCTCCTCCCAGCTGGACGTGCCTGTGCATTCAACGGTCTGAACATGTGCTACGTTCAATTCACTTTTATGCTGAACGACGTGCTTCCTTGACACGCTCCCTACTTTCAAATGATGTTTTCTGCATTCATAAGCGTGGCGAGTTGCTCGATGACGTGCATGAAGTGTAGAGCACATTGTGGAACCTGTATAGATATATTTGTCAAAATAGATTTGTCACAATCACTATTAAGTACCCATGTCACATGTTGCTTTCATTACAATTGTATTTCATTTGAAATGCATGCCATCTCAATATGATGCATGACATCTAAAATCTGAATATGTTGACAAAAACTAATGTGGACATCCTGCCTAGCAATTGGAACATGTTCGGCACTGTCTGGAGCACCCCCCCCCCCAAATAAATAAGATGAAACCCCGCTGATCACGGCAAATGACGTGCACATTTATTTGAAGAATTAGCCTACTGCTTTTAATAAGTCATTAATAAAGTCATTAATAATTGCATATTATTTTTTATAACATTTAAAAAATGTATAAATTTTAAAATTAAATTATAGTCAACCATTTTAATGCATGTTTGACTTCAAAGCAAATAAGATCAAACCCCCCCCCCTAACTCTAGCATGGACCCCAGGTTGGAGATCACTGCACTACAGCTCCAGCAGAGAGCTACCATCATCTTGTGAACCTACAGCTGAAACAACAATCTGCTGCCATAAAGCACAAAGATCGCTTGCTGCTGTTGCTGTTGTTGTTGTTGTCAGCCATGTGAAGTTGTTACTCCTGTTCCTCCTCCTCTGTTTTATAACCTGCCATTCGGTGAACTGCCACTCCCATTCATTGGACGAATGCGTTACACCACCCCGAATGCAGCGATAGTCTCACAGAGCCTCTCCCTTTCACATGTGTAAAGTCTGAGACACAGCTTCAGCGAACTGTTGAGACTTGCCTCATTTACAGGAGGAGTTTTTTGATTGACATGCCCGACAACTACACAACTGAAATGACCAAATCGGGTGTTATGTACTGAAGAATTTGTTGGGGAACAAACACTAGTCTGGCTGTTTTCAGGTCTTGTAAATCACTTTGGTTAACGCTTAAAGGCCAGAAGGTCGTGGGTTCGAACCCCGGTGTTGTCCTACCTGTAAGCATCCTTGAGCAAGATGCCTAACCCCCCTAACCACTCCCAGTGGTTGGTCGCACCTTGCATGGCAGCAATCACCATCGGTGCGTGAATGGGTGAAATGTGAGGCAAAATACTGTAAAGCGCTTTGGATATATACGCTATTAGTAAATAACAGCATTAATAACAGCAGGACAGTCTGTTATGTGATGAAGGGAAGAGGCTGAGACTAGAGACAGTCTCTTATGTGACGTAGTGCTGATGAAGAGGCTGAGACTAGAGAC
>JAODUE010042396.1:0-17500 GCA_027564755.1 Amblyopsis hoosieri | reverse complement strand
AAATAACTGTACTACACTTGTCATGCCAATAAAGCACCACAGAAAGACAGACAGACAGACAGAGAGACAGACAGACAGAGAGGTGATAGGGACATGGTGTAGAAGCACAAACACAGACAAGAGGCCCTCCCCTCCTTCATCTCCCTGCACCTGCAGACAACAGAGAGCTGAAGGTTCCCCTGTCATCGTGTTCACATTACAGGACGGACGCTTGCTGCCGCCCTGTGTCATCACGCGCACACGCGCGCACACACACACAATTGCTCACACGCGCGCGCACGCACACACACACAAGACACAAATAAACACACAAATGCGCACGTGCACACACACACAGGGACTTGCACAAACACACACAGACACACACACATACACACGGTTAAATCCCTGTTCTCTTGTTTGGAAGAAGGTGCACAAGACATAAAGCTGCCGATGTCCGTGATCAAAGGAAAAGACATTTGGGAAATTAGCTCTGTAGAGCCTTTGATTCTCCACCTGGAATCAGTGCTTCTGCCTGAATCAGGGTGAAATACAAATCCCAGAATGCAATGAGCAGTGCCAGCCATTCAGCACTCAGAAAGGACATGAGCTCTCATAGTTACAAAACAAAACAATGTTTTGTAATGCTAATAAGACTCCATAAACACAATGAATCACTTCCGCCACATATTATGGACTCCTGCACAACCTATGCCCCTTATTGGAGGACATGCAAAAAGGGGAGGGGCTTGGGAAAGGTCAATTTCACTATTCTATCTGACTCTCCATTTGAAGAGAATCACGGGCTAGTCTAGCGCTTGAAATGGAAATGAATGCTGAAGTTCGCAAACATTTCAGAAGGAAAAGTGTTTGTGTGGTGTTTTGTGTGCATGTGTGTGTGCACTACAGGGGCTATTGCCAAACACACTCACGACAACAGTGTTGAGAAACAATGCATGTGCGCATGTGTGTGTGTGTGTTAATAGTGGGTTCTTAAGGACCAAATACAAAGACAAAGGTGTTTAAGGGAATAAAAAGTGTGTGTTTGTGGTTGAGGTGCTGCTATGGGACCAAAAAAACGTGTGCATTTGTGTGTGTATAAAAGCATGTGCCTGTGCGCGTGCATTCACGCCAATGACTAGTATACTAAGGGACAAAAAAAACCTTTGCTAAGCATGCATTTAAGGGAGGGAGAGAGAGAGAGAGAGAGAGAGAGAAAGAGAGAGGCGCTGAAGAAAAACAACAAAAGCTTCTCCAAAAGCTCTCGTCTGGCTCGGCGGGAGATAATTAGCTACTGGAGCCGTTTAGGAGAATCTGACATGGAGAGCCGCGGACGTTCCCCCTTCGTGACTCCGTCCCTAGTTCCCACAGCACGCCAGACAATTTGTTTAAGGCTGCAGCCCAAAATCAACAGCCTGCCCCCCCCCTCCACCCTCCAACCACAATGCCCATCTTAGGATCGCCCCCTCCCCACCGCTGTAGCCTCTCTCACACACACACACACACACACACACACCATCAAAAAGATACACACATCCCCAAAAACATTCACATTGTGCATACAAACATGCACAGACAGACACGTGCGCACTGTACACATTAACATTTATAATTGTGGAAACATACATATTATATAAAACACACACAAACAGTGCATACTAGGCAGGCCAAAGGTTTGATTTAGGTCACAGGTTAAACATCATACACTGTTTCCAGTCACTGGCTGTGTGTGTGTGTGTGTGTTTATAGGAATAAATAAAAGGCCCTCAGTCTACCAATATGTTGCCCATTTAAAGCTCCTTAATCATGGGGAAAAAGTCATTAAAACTGTAGGTCCCAGGTCAGGACTGATGCTAACAATGTAAGGAGCTATTATGTGTTTTTTTATGTAAATCGCTGTAGCAACTGGTAAACATGGCAGCAAGGGGTGTCCACACATACACAAACACACACACACACACACACACACACACACACAATAATACACATATGTGCATGTAGGTAAGCCTGTGCAGGAGAACACACTGACACAACAATGATGTGTCAGAAAGGTCTGCTTGGTCGCTAGGTCACCATGAAACCACGCACGTGGCCTGAATATGACATCTGCCACATTAACGTGTCATTATAAACGGATTGTGTCCACATCATATCCTGTACATAGTGTCAGCCATATTGTTAACCCAGTGCACGGCAGAATATCTGTATCTTTATTTATTTATTTCCCCCTGTAATTTAACTCATTTCTTTTTAAGTGCTACCTTACTTGTGCAATAATACTCCTTTTCTGATTCAAATGATTGTGATTAAAAACCCTTGAGTGTATAGCTTGATACCTCAATGTACACATTGATGTTCAGGATGACATCTATAAACTATAATTCCATTGTAAAGGCCGAGCATTTCCGTCATTCATTCAATTCTGTACCTCTAAATGCATTAGTAAGCTTTTTAATCTGTGGTTTTGCATCGATTGTCTCCTTGACAACATGGTTGCCAACACAGGGAGATGGGAAAAATCAAAGTTTACAATGTACCTACTGTATGTCAAATCGATCTTATGCCGAAGATGGAAGAACACCCCCCCCCCCCAACACAGGCATATTCAGCTAATTAAAAACAGCATCAAAGACATTATACCAGCAAACGTTGGTTAAACACAGTATGTGGACTTATATTGACAGGAGGAAACTACACAAACTAGGGCTTTGCAACTGCTTAATATCATTCACTAAGTCACTAAATCTCCCTTCGCTTCCCTGAACACAGACTGTCCCCCATGACTTTCAGCTGAGGAACACACACATTCTCTGCGTCACCTCTGGATTGAACCAGACGAAACAACAACTAGAGATGTATCTCGTAGACAAAAGAACCAACAACTGCCAATTAGGCTGGAACTCATTAAAACAAGTTGTGTATAAAAATAGTGTATAAAAAGTAATGATCGCTGTGACTGTCTCGCTAAGGGCTGGCATCTGGGGAAAATAATCCTTTTGTCTGCTGTAATAGCAGCGACAGAAGAAGGAACATCCGAAACCCACTATAGCTCCTTTCTTTCTGGTGTTGGAAGACAAAAGAGAGAGAGCTTGCAGGATCCGGATGGTCTCATGAGACCGGGGGGGATGTCTTGATCCGTGAATCAGCACACGCATTATAATAATACATCACTGTCAGCACGCCATACATTCATCCACAGAACTGAACCGTACATCTGTTTGGCCTGAATGGTGAAATCAATGCAGGAATGTCCCAGAGCAGTGGGGATTGGAGAATTTTTTTTGCTCACTGAATTGGCCAGCTTTTTACCATCAAGCCTGCTACAAAAGAGGCCTCTCACAAGGCATGGCCCGGGCCAGAGGGCTTTGAGTCAAACCAGGCTGGCTCTGAGAGAGAGAGCGAGACTATTACACGAATTACACCAAAATATGTCCATCTGAGAAGACCGTGTGAAAGGGAGCATCTCAGTAAAAACAAATGCGATTAAAGTCTTCCTGGCTTTTATATATATATATATATATATATATATATGGGAAGAGATATACTTTCTTGTGAACCGGCTGGAGGCTACATCTAATTGGATCAAGAACTGTCTGATTCCCATCAGCCAGTGTGACCTGTCTGGCCAGTCCGAAGAAGCAGCGTTATATAAGGATACATAGGAGGAAAACATATATATATAGAGAGTAGAAAGAGAGAAATAGACACACAGGGAGACAGACACAATGGAATCACAAACAAATGATGGGGAGAAGAAATCATTAGTCAATCTAGACAGCTGGGTGGACAACACAGTCCTATCACGGCCATTTGCAGAGGAAACCAGACAGGCTCAGAATGGCCGTCAGGTAGGCCAGACAGAGAGAGCTTCTCTCTGCAGGGGAGGATTTGACAGCTCCCGGTCGATAGCTCTCCCAACTGTCACGCCAGGTGCCGTGTCCTTCACCGTGGAAACGGACTGACGCATTTTTTTTTTTACGTTAGGTTTTTTTGCTGACAAAGATGGCACGTGGTTCTCAGTGGGCACGGAGAGAGAGAGAGAGAGAGAGAGAGAGAGAGAGAGAGAGAGAGAGAGAGAGAGAGAGAGGACGAGAATGTGACGGCCACAGGAAGAGGGCGTAAAGACAAATTAATCGACAAAAGGCAAGAAGACAGGAAATTGCCATGAAACGAAAACACAGAGAGAGACAAAGAGAGAGAGACAGAGAGAGACAGAAAAAGAGAGAAAGAGGGAGAGTGAGAGTCACAAGGAAAGTGTTCCGTGAGAAACAAACAAACAAACAAACAAACAAACAAACAAACAAACGTGCTTCCTTCTAATCTATACTGCATGGGCAGACAAACACGGATGTCAACAAGACCCCCATCTCCCACCATGCGTCCACTGAGCCAGCAGCGCAGGACAGACGCCGTATGGCTATTGATTAGCCCTTAGCCATGCCTCTCACACAGACAGCTCTTACTGCCAGACTAGGCCTGAGATGATATTATGGATTACAGGAAAGGTCTGTGGATGCGTGCGGTAGGACGCCTGATCAATGAGCTATTGCACATTTAACAAGAGTAATGTTATATAGTGGGTCTCCGCCATGCTAATCCATCTTCCTGGTTTGCCCTCCCACAATTATGGGTCCCTCTTAAAGGTGCAGGCCTGAAATGACCTGAAACCAACTGAAGAAAAAGAAAAAAAGAAATTGGAAAAAATTGCATGTCTGCCCTGGTCTCACATCATTCTCTCACACTGTTCTCTACCCCTCCCTCCATAGCCACGTGCAGTTTCAAACACATATTTGTGGTTGGGGCAGTGATACGTATAAAGCAACCAAAGAGTTCACCATACATACTGTATCAGTATGTAGCCTACATACAGGCTACACAGAATATGTGCTAACCATTCAGCAGAAAAAGGACTTGCACTGCTTTTAAATACAGAATTTCATTCCAATGAAAATACATCTGTCATGGATGCATGGCACAATATTCTGCTCCGTGCTTAAACGCATAGCTGCAATTAATTTTGGCAGATGAACATTTTGCGAGCAGAAGAGACATTTGTGCCGACGGTCTTTAAAACCCTGACTGTGAATTAGTGTGGTGTTAAATGCACCGGCTGCTAGCAGAGCGCCACACAGCGCCGTATAAAGATGCTAGCTCGGTCCAGAAGGACCTCTGAGGTACCAGCAAAACAGTAAACCTTCAATTCAGCTTAATCGGCTAATTCCCCTTAGCATTCCCTACACTAAGGTTGCCATGGTGAATAAACAAACAAATAAAGGCGGTTGGGGAGCAGAGGTGAGCGGGTGTCAGAGCGTCGGCTTGCCAGCGCTAATGGACCGCTCTCAATCCCCCAGCCATATGCATTTCCATAACATTTATACAAGTGGACAGCCCCTTACCACATGTATTTCCAAATGGCATTGCTTGAGTGTTGCTGGTCCCTGTACTCAACTACAATTTAAATGTGACTGAGGCAGATGCTTCTAATGGTAAGGAGACGCGGGTGCTATTCTGTTGCCTTGCTCTGCCAACGGTACTAGCAGGCGCTACAGCACGTCTGGCTAGCAGTAGTCTCAGCCTGTCCCGTTCATTAGCACTACGCCACATACTGTACATTAGGCAACTCTGTGCTGAACGTCTGATGCATATACCCTTGAAAGCTCGACACGGGACTTTCGGGAAGTAATACTGTCGATAACCATTGGCCGTTTGCATTGTCACTCACATGTCTCCGGAATTTCCGGTGCAACGATAGCTCAGTGCTTTATTTACTCATTTAAATTTAAACTTGTAATCAGTAACCGTAGCCTACAAATTGTACAGATTTACAAGACCTGTTAACAGCCAGAGTCCTGTTGTTTCGTTTTCCTCATTGCAAGTTTAACGTCCAATTTGGTCATTGAGTTACGTAGTTGGTCGTCCTGCATGTCAATCAAAATACCTCACTTGTCAAGTAGGCCGGTACTGAAGCAGTTAGCCAGCGCTGTGTCCCAGACTTTCCGAGAGGAAAGGCTGGCTCTGCGATACTAGGCTAGCAGTAGCCACTATCAGCAACCAATCAGCAGAAGGCTGACGTCTATTCGGAAAGTCAATTTGAAATGGCACAGCTGAGAAAATGAGAAGATGCAACATGCATCATAAACTAATGTATCACGCATATGTTCCCAAGGACGACTTGGAGATCCCCTGCCAGTCAGCATATGTTTCTTAACTGTCATTTTGTATGCTTCCAAGTTTTCAAAGAAAACATTCTTTATTTCTTGATTAAATTGAAGCGGAAAAACGATTAGACTATCTTTCAAAAACTGACAGTGACAAAGTGGCCAACGAGGAGCTGTGTGAGGCCGTTGTCCAGTGCCTAACAGCATTTTACCAAATCTGATTTTGTTGTTCAGTGACAATCTTCTAGGAGAACTGCTGAGTGCAAAAAAAAAAAGAAAAGTTTGGTTTTGTGGTGAGGCACCAGACCTGTCCTGCCTGCCAGCCCGTGGAACTCTCCCTTCATGGCAAATAATGTGGGCTGCAGTAGATGGGCTTAAAAGCAGGTGTTCTCGTACATGCCTGTGGCTGAGTTGTGCTGCTGTCTGTGTGGGCAGACAAAGAAGCTAGCGCTGTCTCTGTTAGCAGAGTGCCCCACGTCTCCAGTGACCCATGAAACCTCCCATCTATACAGATGAATCATACAGATAGGCTGCGCTTTGAAATGCAACAGCTCAGCTCATCCACTAACTCCTATTTACTATATTGGACGATGAGCCTCAACTTTCTACATGTTGATGTACCGATACCGCAAATAGTTACCTTTTTAAGAATGTTTATTTATCTAGGGATAGATTCTTTTTCTGGTTCTGAATCTGTGTTTATTTTTTTTCCAGCACTGCTGTTCGACACTGACACAAAATCATGACCAGTACCGCAGAGTAATGAAAATTGAAGGTTGGCTAACTCGCTAAACGATGTCAATGATAGATGTTAAGTAAAGGGGCGGCCTCATTCATTTTCCCCCAAACAGAATATCGCAAGCTCACGGCAATGTGGGCATGCAGCCTCACAGTTACAAGACGGGGGTTGCCTTTAGACCTATTCTGTACAGCAACTTCATAATGAAGTTTAATACAAAGTAATGCATTTACGTCAAGCAGAGAACACGAGCAAGCCACATTGCGGAGCGTATAAATAAGGCCTTGTGTATCCGTTAACGAGGTTTCAACCGCGGGAGCTTCCAGGAACAACAGTATGGACAGAAAACGAAAATTAAATTACAGCACAATAAATGAATTATCAATAGAGAGCCCTCAATTTTGTATCTGAGGAGGGATCGATGCTGCCACATCCAGCCTGGGCTGTGGATAGAGGGCTCAGGGTGGGTCTGTAGCCGATGGACCAGCCAATCGATAATGTCACTGGGGGGGTGATTGACGATCGATGCGGCCAACGGTGCTGATTTATGAATCTACGAAACCGGCGTGCCCGCTTTCATAGATTCAAATATTGGATGTTGTGTCCATGTGTCCTATAAGACGTCCCTCTTTCCCCACTGTAACTGATTGGGGATCAATGTAGAGTGGCATCGTGGCTGATTAGGGATCAGCTTGACCGGCGGCAGCAGCAGCAGGCAGGCAGCTGTCCGCGAGAGGCTTGTTCTGGCTGCACCCGGCCCAGCGAGCGCCCTGAGGGACGCCATGCAGACTGTAATTAAGGCGGTGCTGAAAGGACCTCTCTCTCCAGGTGGATGGCGGCAGCAGGTGCAGCCCTCTGTGATCTTCCCCTCTCAAACACGCACACACACACACACACGGCTGGAGTATGCATCACCGTGTACGTAATGGTGCGTGGGCGACCTTTGGCCCTCTCAACGTCCCAGTTTCCCCTCCATAGGCGGGGTTCCTCACAGCCTCCAGGTCACGTGAGCTTGACACGTCCTCGTCTCCAGAGAGGGAATACAAATACTACCTGTGTCCATTGAGCCGGCTAATGTCACTAAGTTGTGTTGATTACCGATTCCTAATCCCCAAATGCATCGTCTTTACAATTGGCTTGACCAATAGGCTAAAAACAACAACTGGTGTTTGCTAAATCAACGAAAAACAATATATTAGCATGGTAATTCATGTACACAGCTGATTGACTGCCTGGATGTAGGTCATAGCTGGTTAAGTTATACTTTATACCTCTTGCATCCATCAACATGGAAGCCCGTTCAAAAAGAAACCCCTCCCTTCTGGCCTTCAATTTTCAAGATGGAAATATCTGACTTGAGGACACAATACATTAAGTTGCTCTGCCAGGTCAGCACTATATTATGATAATAAGTGCCTTTGCTCTACTGGGTTCTGTTCACTGCTATGTATAATGTGTTTAACACAGATACATTACTGTATAATTTATTGATTTATTAAACTATATTGAGTGATTTTGACAATTGCTATTGATTTGATCCTTTATTATATTTTCTTTTAGCTTTGGCGGTAACAAAACACTAATACAATTATGTACTATTTCAGCAAAGCCTGCTGGTAAAATAAAATGAATAAATAAATTAAATACACGAGTTCTACAGTTTGGTGTCCCCTTTCTCATTTCCTTTGTGAAAACAGCAATTAGAAATAAGGAAAAAACAGAAGGAACAAAAAGCTAGTTGTCCCCCCTCCCCGTGGGAAAACGTACGCGGGTGCGACAAGCAGTTGGATAGTCTGACCCTGCAAAAACACTGCAGCAAGCCCTTTGCTTAAACATCTGAGTCGTGATCAAAGCCTTTGTTTTTCTCATCCAGCGTTAATAGGGCACAATCAATGCGGGAGAGCTTTTTTTATCTCTTTTCTTTTTTTTTCTCTCCCTCCACATGCCCTGACCCCTTGGGGAAAACACAAGGAGATAGTGAGGCGGGGTATGATATTGACACACAAACGTCAATAACAGCGGGGTTGACAACAACTAACATGCTGAAGGTAGCTCGCTCTTTGCTTGGGGAGAGGGCCAACTATCTGCTTGGGAAGCTGCACTCCAAATGAAGCTTGTTAACATTTACAGTATATGGTTGTATGTGCATCACGGCATAAATGTCACACGTGTATCTAAAGACAGATACAGGTGTTACATTTATGTGACTACAAACTAGCTTGTAATGAGTCCAGAAAACTCCCACAGGTGAAACCTAGAAAATGGCTGTGAAAATGGCCCAATGGTTCAGCGCTTCTTCAATTGCATTCTCCTCCTCCGCTCCTAGACGTGAACCCACTTCAGCAATGTTGGGAACGCGTGGCCCAGTGCGTAGCTTTGCGGTACTAGGCGGGTCGTCACGGCAACCGCCGTCTGTCACCGGTGGCAACCCGCCCACCAGCCGCCACGGTGTGCGGCTTAATTGGGGGTGCTGATGAGGCCTGATGAGGCCGACGCTTATTGAATTCCCCGGCTTGTTATTTAGATAATGCTGGAAAGGAACGGCCCCCACTTCTCCCATTGCCATCCATCCAAAGGCACAGCAGGGGTGGGGGTTATGGAGAGGGAGGGGAAGGGGGGGGGTCCGCTGACTAATCCACTCTTGTTTGTAATGGTTGTGTGAGCCGAGGGGATTTGAACACGCTCGCTCCTCGCTGGCGCACATATAACACTCCTCACTGTTGGTTTTACCCAATAATGAGCCTATTTGATGAGTTAACCGGATCCTGACTCTCTTAGGGTCCCCTCTATTCACTACTGCCTTTTTTTGGGAAGGGAGGGGGGAGGGGGCAGGGGTGGCTTTGTTGAATGATTAGCCTCTGAAGTAATATTCCATTCCCTCTTCTGTGCTTTTCCAAAAGCAATTACCAAACATGAAGTATATGACTATGCATTACTGTTGGCTAATAACGTGTGTGAGCGAGAGAACGACAAGGAGAGAAATTAAGAGTGTGTGACAGAAAGTGCTAGAAAGGGAGAAAGCTATGAGCGATAGAAAAGTTGCGGAACAGATGGCTAAATGGCAGGAAAACAAACTTTTAATTTTCCGTCTCAGATTGGATAGGGGGACTGGCGTAGGTAACGTCGCAGCGGGGTGCCAAGAGAGCTGTTTCGGATACGAGGCAGCTAGCACCGCAGAAAACACTCGCGACTGATGAAAACTCTTGTGATTAATGGCCTCGCTTCACAGAACTGTAGGGAATCTGAATTTCACGTACATAACAAGGCGGCGTCTATGGAAAAGTTTCACACACTGTCTGGGTGGCGAGGCGCTCATCAGCGCCAGCTGTCTTACGAAGGGGCGCCAACAGAGCGGTCAACCACGGTAGATTTACCAGCGTAAACAGCGCCAGGATGACAAAAACACGAGAAATTCTGCAAGAGACTGAAATGGAGCCAGTAACACTAAGTGACGTTGCCTAGATCAGTGGCTCACAGTTTAAGGGCCACCCAAGGGGGCATGTCATTCCTTTATTCGCGGGGAGGGGGGTTATTTGATTTAAATGATTTTGAAATTATCTCTGCTAAATATTTAAATTGACAGTATTTAGTGCTAGAAGCATTAGTGAGCAATATACAGGAACATTTACGAATGGCTAATGAGTACCGTACATATGAATTAGTAATTAACAAGTGATTTACTGGAACATTAGATAGATAGGCGTATTAGTTTATTAAAATACACTCAAAGTATATGTAGCTTCATTACAGTATATTCACTGTGCACACATTCTTTCCATATATCAAAGGTTACAAGCTAACACTTTTTCATCTTGATCATGACACCTGAATGCGTACACACATTGCATGACATATTACACTATCCAACCTCAATTATAAACCCCAGCATTAAATAATCCCTCATTCACAGTGCGTGATAGACTGAGGGAAACACTGACTTTCTCCATAACATCAACAATGTACTGCTAGCATGTACAGTACATTTCTGCCTCTATTATAAGTATAATATATCAAGATACGGTAGGTGGTTGGCTAAGTTAGAGGCAAAATTCTATTTATTAATATTGAATAAACACTTAAACAGCGCGTGGACTATTGTCAGCAGATTTAAACTGTGGATTCGAGAGTTTAACAAACATTCAGTATTGCTTTAATGCATCTGTTAACCCAGATAGGTGTTTGCGTTGTCATTTGTGTCAACGGATGCAGCCAAGTACAAATCAAAACACCTGTCTGGGTTTACGGAGGCTTTACAGGGAGAAAAGATTCAGAGGAAAACTCTGGTTACGGCTGTCTGCCGTATTACTTTGACACCCAGCCTTGACAACCATAAAACAGGTGAAATTGCACACCAGCCTTCAGTTCCCATGTCTATACAATGTTGACTAATCTTGTCTGTGCAAGAGCCACTCAAGTGCTTTCTACAAAGTTCTCTGGTCTATTGAAACGCGCGCATACACACACACACACACAGACACACACACACACACACACACACACAGGATAATTAGGCACAGATGTGCCTTGTTGACCAGCTGGTCCTCTTCCATCTGAAAAACACTCAATCCCTCTCCTGCCTGTCATACAGATGCATGGCCTACTGTCCATAGCCCACTTGCTTTATTACACATAGTTAACACGTACGCAATCACGACAACACTCCTGTCTCCGGTCTATTGCCAGTGCAAACTGGCAAAACAAACAGATATTCTACTGGAACGGAGATGTTTATACGGGTCAATTGGTGCTGGGTTAGATTGAGCGATGATAGTGGAGAGGCCATCAAAAGGCAGGCGCGTTTAAAGGCTTACGCGCAGACGACAGCCATGGTCTTCATATTGGGCGCAGCAAATCAATATCAGCTCCACTCTGAGATCTGCTGTATAATCCTTGATCTCCAAGGCCATTTGCTTTCCAGCCTGAAATTGGATACACCCCAACTCCAGCCCCCGCGGAGAGGAGCTAGCCGTCCGTTCGGCAAATAAGACATCCTGAAAAATTGATCTGGATGCATTCGTGGCGAGATTATGTCTAGGGCTGGGAGAGATATATGACTTGCTCAAGGTAATTCATAAATGTGTGTACGCACATACCGTTTGTGTATGCTTTGAGGTGCTGGGTCAGGGTCTGTCGAACAGGGAAACGAGGTTCTGGTATTATCATAACTGGATCGCTGCTATATGTAAGGCTGTACAGCAAACAGAGCAATAAGTCAACACCTCCACACATGCTAGTTCACCCCAGTTAATAATTCTGTAATGTGTTGTCCAGAGAGCAATGTAACTCAATAAATACAGATAAGGTAGAAATGCCGTTTTATTAGGGTCTATGGAGACAACATATCCAGTAGCCTATATCCTATAACCAGTGACCAGTGATTTAAAAACATTTTTTAATTAGAATTGCTTCTATTGAATCGATATAATGGAACAATACCATGTGGTTCATTAATCATTTAATATATGAATTTATTTATTATCTTTCTTTCTCTTATTAAATTTGATTGTCTACTCCTGTTGTCTGAAATGCTCAGGGTCAGGCAGGGGCCAAATATGCCAGTAGAGAAAGTTGTCATTTCAGCCTCTGACAACCTGGTCCTCCTAACTCCCTGGTACAGATGGAGACAGCGGTCCTCCTAACTCCCTGGTACAGAAGGAGACAGTGGTCTTCCTAACTCCCCTGGTACAGAAGGAGACAGCGGTCCTCCTAACTCCCCTGGTACAGATGGAGACAGCGGTCCTCCTAACTCCCCTGGTACAGTGTGTCTAGGAGGAGACAGCGGTCCTCCTATCTCCCCTGGTACAGAAGGAGACAGTGGTCCTCCTAACTCCCTGGTACAGAAGGAGACAGTGGTCCTCCTAACTCCCTGGTACAGTGTCTGTAAGGAGACAGTGGTCCTCCTAACTCCCTGGTACAGTGTCTGTAAGGAGTCAGTGGTCCTCCTAACTCCCTGGTACAGTGTCTGTAAGGAGACAGTGGTCCTCCTAACTCCCTGGTACAGTGTGTCTGTAAGGAGACAGAGCCAGGGGACATGGTCCTCTGGGGCGGCAAAGCTCTGTGTTTTCCCCATTAGCTGGTGCCCAGCAGGAGACCAGGCAGCTCCAGCGCGACGCGGTACGGCCCGGCAGGGGTGGTCCCCAGACACCAGGACTTCATGCTTTCCACCTGACACACAGGATGGAGAGAGAGGACAGAGAGAGAGGACAGAGAGAGCTTCGCAATTACCTCTCCCTCTCTCTCTCCCCCCTTCCCTCTCTACTCCACTCTACCGACGCTTTCAGGGCCAGACCAGGGGCATTGAAAGCAATGCTAACCTAATGGTCTATCGGTGTGTGTGTGTGTGTGTGTGTGTGTGTGTGTGTGTGTCCTTTTATACCAAGAAAATTACAAATAACCTACATGAAAACGGGAAGAGGAAGAAAAAAAAATATTGCAATATTTTTGCATCAAACTATTTAAATCTGACATTTAGAATATTCATACATAATAGCATGAGCTTTGCAACGATGATGAAAATGACATTAAATATACAGTAATCAAGCAACACTTACTTTACAATTACAAGACAACGTTATCTTTGCGGCCAAAACCTCAGGTAATATTTTCAGGATGACATAAATTGTATCTTGGAAATTACTATATCAGCTAGTAGAGCACCTTATAATACTAACTCAGTTTAAAGAATATGGTCAAATGTTACAGTGTATTCATAGTAAAGGTTTGCAGCGATACATTTCCATAGTTGTCTTAATTCTGAGGAGATTTGGCCTTAATAAAACATCTTAATGGGTGCTGCTTAACTTAAACAATGGGTTGTTCTGCTATTATCACACAATTTCATCGCTGGGCAAAATTCAAATGCTGCATTTTCACGCCACAAACTTTTGCATTGTGTGCGCATGGAATAATTTCTGCGTCGACAGAATAGAACGGTAGTCAAAACTGCGCTGGTCTAAAAAGAGTCTCATGAGTCAAACATAGTGTAAGAGGTGGGGAGCACGCCGTGTGTTGTTTACATGCCTACGCTTAACATGGCCATCCACAAGACTTAATAGTCAGGGGTAGAAATAAACCAGTGCGATCCAGAACACCTACGCATCACGTTGGTGCAGTCGTGGCTTTCAGTGAGCAAGAGACATTTGGACAGAGTTAGAGGGGAGGGAGAGGGGGAGAGAGAGAGAGAGAGGGAGGGAGAGGGAGGGGTGTAGTGATGATGATGTCAATGCAGACGCAGGTGGTTCCACTGTCCTTCAGTATGAGTGAAATGCCAGCAGGAGGTTCTCATAACAACAAGCGCACACAAATATGAGGGGAAAACCATTGGCAGCCCTGCCTCCCGGGCAGGAAGTTCTCACAAAATGGACGACAGCCCACTCCCCGCTGACAGTCCACCGGCTGTGTGTTTCTGTGTTTATGTGCATGCGTTCCGTGTGTTGTGATAACGGTAGCGTGTCCTTCAACGACTGCGAGTGTGTGCAACTTTGTATTTGTCAAGGTGTTTGACTGTATAGCGTGTCTACAAAAGGTGTGATTTTATGTGTGTTGCATGCCTGAAAAGAATGTGGGAAATTTTGTGTGAGCCGTTTTGTGTTTGGGTGCTTGTCTGTTCACATCGACGACACATTAATCTTAATAACATGCTCTTTTAAGTCACTGTCACCGGCCTGTCAACTTGAACCAGCCTGGCCATTCTCCTCTGACCTCTCTCATTAACAAGGTGCTTCAACGCAAACACCTGGCGAACGTGAATTTGAATTTTGAACGATTTGTGTAAACATTCCAAAAATATTAGATTTAAAGCGTCACCGTTCGTCCAGCTTCAACGTGTGTTTGCCGAGAACTTCCTCCTCAAACCGTTTGCTTTTGTTCACAAACGTTCGCAACAAACACAAAGCAAATGGAAAAACTGTTCAAATATGTTTGCAAAACTTCGCAAACCTTCGCTATGTTCGCCAATTCTGAACGCACCTCTGACCTTGTTGTCCCCCCACCATTCTCTTCCACTCTAGAGACTGTCCCTCATCTGGCACCTACATTCTCTGGTCAAAATCACATTTATCCTCCATTCTGATGTCTGGCCTGGACAACAAGTGATCCTCTTGACCCTGTGATTGGCTAGTTAGATACAGCATTAGCACTAACCAGCCAGCATGTGCAGTAGGTATACTTATTATTATACTTATTATATACTTACAGTATATTAAGTCAACGGAGCACCCCCGGTGGGTGTGGTTTTGCAAGTATGACACGTTCTTTCTGTGTGTGTGCGCGTTTGTGTCTGTCTGGGCTGTCTGTCTGTCTGCCAGACAAGCAGGCAGGCAGGCAAGCAGGCAGGCAGGCAGGCAGGCCAGGGGGATGAATGAACGGCAGTGCACTGCAGGAGGTCCGGTGCAGCTCCAGAAATAACTGTGCTGACCACAGTGACCTCTGCTTGTTCCCACACAGCCCTACGCTGATGGAGGAGCGCACTCTATTTTGGGGGGCGGCTGTTTTGGATTTATCTCACTGCCCTCTGTGCGCTGGGACGAGGACAATGACGTGGGCGGGGTGGAACTGACACCATCCAGGGCTGGTGGGGCTTTTTTTGGGTTGCTTCCCTGGCACGAACGCGCACGCACACGCACACACACACACACACACACACACACACACACACACACACACACAGAGAACGGATGCAACACTGGTGGGGTCATCAAAAAAGCACAAGGACACACGTACACAAAACACACACACACACGGCAACAGTTCTAGTTTTACAGCCTAGACTATAATTATTTATGCACAAGGACACACACACACACAAACTTATACAGATGTTTCAACAACAGCACACAAATACTGTATAAACAAATAGAGAACAAATACATTAAGCATTAATTAACGATTCTAAAATATCGCAAATGCACGCACACACACGCACGCACGCACAGGATACAAACAGCCTTGAGCTTTATTTTGGTGAGGCAGCTGTGTCTCTTAAAGGGTTACTCCTCAAAGTCTGAAATGACTGAAATGTCTGCAACTGGATAAACACCTGTGTACTGATTGGCTTGCAGTCCTCTCTACTCCTCCCCACACTCCTCTCGACTCCTCCCACTACAGATCCTCCTTACAGTCACCCGCTCAATTGTGGACAGCTGTGTTTCAAACATCAACATTCTGGTGCGTAACTTTGGGTGTTCTTAGAGCACTGCTGTACTGTACCCTCCAAAAAAGTGTATTATTATGTACCTATCTCAGAAGACCGAGTACAACGCTAAATTTACTTAAATATAACTGCAAAACCATGACCTGACATTGCTAGGCGGTCAGTGCCATCAGCGCAGCGCCGCCTAGAAGAAGACAAATAAAGCTTTCATTTAACGTGTGTGTGCAGGGGCGCCGCCAGGAATTTTGGGCCCCATGACAAAAAAAATCGAATTGGGCCCCCTCTACGCAGCTGTTGTCATCACACCTCTAGGACCTAACGGTCCCATTTAAAGCTTTTCATAACTCTAATTAAAGGCTTGCAACTGTCTTGCTTCTTGTAGTTTAGTTTTTTTTTACTAGCACAATATTTACTGCTGGTGATTTGTACATGTAAGTCTGCATACAGTATGCAGTTCACTATTTGATGCAAGATTTAAAGACACCATAAAAACAAAATTCTTAATGTTTCACAGTCTCAATTTATTTTTATTTATTTACTTCTGTCTTCTTCCACCATGCATCTCTCATCCTCATCGCTGTAACTTTCTTTCCCTTCTTCCTTTGCTTCTACACTTCTTCCTCCTTCTACCTGAGAGGGCTCTGGATCTGTAGGATGTACACAATGCATGTGCTATATACATATTAAAAAATGCAATATACCGTTAAATGACATTGACCCAAATTACCTACAGTTCTGCATCACCACCAGTTGATTACATACATTAGATACAATAGATTTTTGTGTGGTGTGTGCAAGCTTCTCAAATAATTTGCCCTTCATTATGGGAATAATAAAGTCTGTATCTATAGATGTCATTCAACGGCCATAATTCAGTCTAAATGAACATATCAAACTGGATTATTTTAATATTGTCGGTAATTTACATGCAGGCTGAGGTAAACTACTCGCCGTTTCCAAAAAGAATTTGTTTGAATTTCTGTCATTAATAATTAATACTTTCATTTAAATTTTTGTTATGGTAAAAAGAGCAAGAGAGACAGAGAAATCCCAACAGACTCCCTGGAATGATGCTAACTGGCATATCATTAGCACAATGTTGCTCATCTTCTTCACTGGGACAGGGAGGAGTAAAGTTATGGGGAGACTGGGGTGCTGCCGACTCATCTGTTAAGTCTGCTAAAAGGGGCAGCGACAATGATTTAATATGAATATCTTGCTAAATGTTTCCCTGCACTGATTACATGTTGATGAAATGCAGGCTAACACTAGTCTGTAGCTAGCTATCTTATTTCACGATGTGAATGATACCACTCAGACTGTAGGCTACCCACCTATCTTGGTGAAAAAACTTGGTTACAGATTGACACCCTTATCCTTATCTTTGTCTTTCTCGTTTCTCTTTTCTCTCTTTCCTTTTCTGAAAACCAGATTTTGGTTTATTAGGCAACATTGTGATCACTATTTCTAGCG
>JAODUE010042385.1:0-19288 GCA_027564755.1 Amblyopsis hoosieri | reverse complement strand
TGGTATGTAGCGTCCCTCCCATACAATTCCTCTCTGTAGCTGCGTCTCCATCTTCTGGGAGGCGTCCAGGACGCCACTATATATATATATATATATATATATATAGATATATATATATATATATATAGATATAGATATATAATTAATATAGATAATAGGTCGTTCATATTTCAGATCAAAATATTGAACCATGTTTCTCGGTGCTGTACTACGGGGCTCCGTAGAATTCAGATTTTTAGTTAGTGAGGGAAAAATCGGGGAGTTTGTCATTTGACTTAGAGTGGGAACCCAGATTGTCATGTTTTACTATAAATAATGTTGATATTTTACAACTTTTGTGTAGTGCAACTATTTATAATAAAATATTCTAGTTTTAAACATAGCTATTACACTCCCTGACCAATTGACATCAGGATGTCAAGCTAAGATGTGTTTTTTATACCTTTTTGCAACAAAAAAGACATCCTGAGGTCAATTGGTCTGGGAGCATAATAGCTGTATATAGGCATATATCATTCTATTACAAGATGCTTTACCAGAAACATTTGATCAACAGTCAACCAATCAGCTCGAGGAGCAACACCAAAAGCCCCACGGACTTCGTACAGATGACAACAGCTTGGAGGAACAACTGCTTGGAGGAACCTTGCAACTACGTATGTCTAATAACCAATTAATCCACATTAATATCTGACACTATGGACATTGACATCAAAACCTTCCTACGCAGGTCTTAATTGGATATTATTATCACAATTAGCCTTTTGTTAAAATATTAATATTTAATTAGCATGTTAATCTGTTATTTGTATACCTGTGCACACTGTCTACTGACATCTTTCAATGATTTCTATCCGAACTTCAAGACAGCCACCTGTCACCAGCCCTTTGCTTGTTGCCCTCAAGCTCCGGGGTACAACACACCACAGAGTATTCTCTTTTCCAACAGAGTGACTTGGAATTCGCCCCGTTAAGGTAAAACAGATGGCTGCTTAACACTTTAATACACAATAGCCCAGGGTTCCCCAATCCTGGTCCTAGAGGGCCACTGCCCTGCATGTTTTAGTTGTCTCCCTGCTCCAACACAGCTTATTTAAATGAATAGCTCGTTATCAGGGCCTGATACACCTGACACACCTGATCATGTGAATCAGGTGTGTCAGGTGTATCAGGCCCTGATTACACTGCTATTTTTCTAAACAAATGTTTTTCTGCGTGATTTGGCCTTTCATTCACATGTAAACGGTGCATCTGATCACTTAAACCGAAGGTTTAGCTTAACTCCTGCCAGGGTGGAAATATTTTAAAACTCCGTCCTCTGCGTTCACGTGTAGACAGTTAAAACAAAGTTTTCAGCTTGTAATGTCAGCGTGTGAGCCGGCCTTTTGTTTAATGTGCGCTGTTAACTGTTTACATCAGAGAGAGTAGAACTTAACAGATGTTCCAACAGATGGAACTTTCCACATTTGATTTTTGAAAGGATAGGGGTGATTTTTCTCTGACCAGGGGCCTTATTTATAAACGTTGTGTACGCACAAAACGGGGCTAGAAACGTGCGTACGCCACTTTGCACACAAAGGTTGTGGTCCTTAAAAAACAAACTTGATGGGAGAATGTGCGGTCCTCCGCACAATCTTTGAACTATGCGTACGCACAAAAATTAGATAAAATAGGAAACTGCGACTCCAATGGCAGAAGGAAGAAACTTGAGGTGTTTTGAAATGAATAACATTTTGAAAAGTAGATAAAATATAACCTCTCGTACAGCAAGGACGTCGCCAGACCTAAACTATTCATTTTAAATATAGGCTATTTATGATTATAAACACCTAATTGTTAGACAGACGTATGAAGAGGCGCATGTAAGTGGGACAGCCGAGCCAACAATATGTAAAACAATAACATTTGTGCTTTTTTATACCAGAAAATGTAAGCTGTTTTCTTTTCAGCTCACTGAATGTTGGAGCAAAAAAAATTTGTAGTATAACTCTTGTTCTCTTAAAAGGTTTGATGGCACTATGCCACCCCCCCTTTCCAAAGAATCAATTGCCTCTTGTGTGTGTTTTGTGCTGACTATAAGTTTTGCATTTTTATATTTATGTTTTAGCTTTCATGTTGGCCTTATTAGTGTCGACATGTTATGAAACAATAACTACTGAATTGATACATACAACAAGTATGATATTGATTGGACACCCTTACAGAACGTTCCACGTAGAATGCGTTGCTTTTATGCTGAATCTGTGGAAACTAATACATCAGTGTTATATTTCCTACACGTTACTTTCGACTATATCTTTGCTACATATAAACGTCTTCGTGCCTTTTGTTGGTGTTGGATGGAAGAGAATTGTAGAAGTCACATTAGATCAGTGTCTCAAACTTGACAAAAAGTTTGTCTATAATGACTTCCCCACTAACCACGAATCTCTAGTGATTGGTTGAAATGACCTCTGTTGGGTTTTGCCATCATTGCAGTCATCAGTGAATATTTTTTCAGGGTGTTTCAGTGACGATTTATAGGCAATTGGGGGCGTTAATTGGGTGGCACAAGACGCTCGTTCACGTACGCTAGATTTTAAGTAGGTTGTGATTTATAAATGAAAACTGGTGTGGGATTTGCATGCGCACTGTTTTATAAATCAGAATATTTTTGTGCGCACACACTTTCTGTGTATCGTTCATACGCAACAGTCTAGTGTGAATTCTACGCACACTTTTATAAATGAGACCCCAGAAGCGTTTTGCTTCCATTGAAATGCATTATAATGCTCAATCTTGCAATAATTCTAAACTCTTTGGTTTACATGCGCGATGTTGGAGCAATGGAGGATGTAGGTAAAACTGTGTTAGTTTTAACCTTGCTAATGGGACTGTTTCCATGTTTACATACAGTTACTATCCAACTACTGTATAATGATGAGCAGAGGTTCAGAGTGCACTATGGAGGTCACTGACAACATTTCTGAACCAGTAGTCAGGCTTCTGGCCAAAACTGTTTTAAAGGTTAGGATTATATCGCTGGCTGCGGCATGGTCTGCCCTTGACAGGTTTATAGCGTTTTTTTTTTTTTTAAACATGCTGGTGTGGAAGTAGTACTTTTTTTTTTTTTACGAATTAGAAAAACCCCCGTTGTACAATTTAGCAGTGTAAGTGTGGACATAGTATAAAACATGCAGGGCAGCGGCTTTCCAGGACCAGGATTGGGGAACCCTGCATTAGCCCATTATCAGCTCCTCATAATGGGCTAATTTGTATTTGTAGTCAGAGGGGTAACACCTTTTTATAATATTATATTATAATATAAAAGCAATTTAGGCTGACATTATCAGGGTTCCCACTGGGAATCATGGAATATCAGGGAATTTTAGTTGCCATTCATCAAAAGTATACTGGACGTGGTATGGTTTTTGAGAGGTCTCAACAAATGAAATGCTAATAAAAAAGTGCCACATTTTCAGTGAACCACAAGCACCTTTAAAGATGTTACTTCCCCAAACAAGACACTAAATAGGACAGTCTGTTATTTCACTCAGCAGGAATAATATTAAGTGAGGAAAGTTGATCTACAAGAGGATTTGAAACGAATACATAATGCTGAGAGCCTTACAGCATAATATTTTGTCACCCGGTGCCAAGATTTTGTTATTTTTTTACGTAAATAAAGACATTTGCACCATAAATTGATAGAAAAAAGGCATGAGTGCTTTAAAATTGACCAGAATGCAGTAAAATTAAGTGTTTGACACTTAACTTTGATTTCCAGGGGAACGACCCCCAAACCCACCCCCCACCACATACTGTAAGGCGGACTGCCCCCTTAAACCCAGTTGAACCACTAGTCTTTTTCAACCACTGTAAACATGTTTATTTTTGTAGTAAAGTTGGACATTTTAACATGGGAGTCTATGGGGATTGACTCTCTTTTGCAGCCAGCCTCAAGTGGCCAATAGAGGAACTACAGCTTTGAAGTTTAACAGTTATCGTGAGCAACTGTTTTGAATGACACGTTTGCTTGAAATTTTTCACAACATTCTTTAACTACTTTTAAAGACATTACTTTGTTTAATGGGCGTGGCGAGTGCTGTTCAATGACTTGTAGGAAGTGCAGCCACATATGTGGAACCTGCTAGTGTTTTATAAGTAGCCTATTTGTGAGTATTTGTCATTATTTAGTACCCGTAAGTTGTCACTTTAATTACCATATTATTTAATCTTAAATGTATGCAATCTCATTCTGATATGCATGCAATATAACATCTTAATATCTTCACATAGCCATTGTGGACATATCCTTCAGTTGGAAGAGGTTTAGTGGTCCATCATCTTGTGTGTCTGTACTGAAACTCCGCAATCAACAACAGCGAAACACAAACAATTGCTTTATTGTTATTAGCCATGTGAATGTTGTTCAACCTAGCCCAACTCCTCCCTGTTTTGTAACCTGGTGTTTCTTCCACTGCCGTTTGCCTTCATTGATCATGTAGCAAACATTCCACTGTCTTGTAAGCAGGGATAGAGAGTGCTGGCAGGAGGGGCGGATACAATCTGCAGGCAGTGTGCAAAGCATAGCAGAGGAACAGTCCCAAAAGCGCTTGCACTTCAGCTCCCCATGCAGTGTGAAACAGGCTTTATAAATTCATTGCACAGAACAATTTTAACAGTGATTTATTTCTTGCTACTTACAATATGTTGATTATTTTGTATATATTGTTCATGTTGTATCATTTATATGTAATGCTTCTATGACTATTTGACCTGTGAAGTTAGTTACAATTCACTCAAAGGAGTCAAGGACATGTGTTTAATATGCACCACCCTCAGTAGCTTGTATCTTCTACAGAGCCTCCCCAGACATCTCTGTTGCCTCTGAGAGGCTTCACTTCCCACCTGTGGACCACACGGTACCAGAGCTGTCCCAGCACCCGCTGAGCCAGGCCTCCATCAGCTGCTGTTCCCTTTCGCAACACAGCATCTCCCCAGGGGATGTGAGCGGGGGACAGGCCCCTGGACCAGCACCTGCTGGCCCCCGGGACAAGCTGGCGGACCACCCCTTCCTCAGCGGCCGTGTCCCCGCCCGGCGGCCGCTGGAGCGACTAGAGGAGGAAGTGGGTGTGGCCAGCAGCAGCGACAGCGCCCTCTCCTCGGAGCGGTCCCAGAGGAGCGCGCGCCTGCTCTCGGACCTCTCCAACATTACGGTGGGGTCCCGCCACACGCAGCCTGACCACAGCAGCCAGGCGCTGCGCCGGGAGCTGCTGCGGCAGGCGGGCAGGCGTGAGGGGGGGGGGAGGGAGCCTGAGTTGGAGGATGGGGCTAGCGCAGTTGACACCATCCTGACCGGGAAGCTGGGCACAAGCCACAGTGCTGCTGCAGGGTCCAGTGTGGAGAGGGACCTCTGGTCCTCAGGGAATCAAGCGGGGGTGGATGGGTCCTACCTGGGCTTCCTGCCACAGTCCCAGTCTACGCCGGGGGTGTTCAGCGCGCCGCCTCAATCTGCCGCCAAGGTGCAGAGACTCTCCGCCATCCAGTCCGGAATGGAGCTGTCAGGGCAGTCGCTCTCTGATCCAGACAGCCATCACCCTGGCCCCGTGACGCCGTGGCAACAAAGCTCAGCCTCAGAAGGCGTCCACTCTCTTCCGTGTCTAAATTACATGGAGAAAGTGGACGCGTGGCAGGCCAATCAGAGCCCAGGCCAGCCCTGTGTGTCTGCCAGCATGGCTGTGCAGGCGAATAAGGAGGCATCGCCCCGCATGCTAAGCCTGCAGCGAGCGCCGTCTCCTGACCAGGCCGGCACCCTGAGCCCCTCTCCCCCAGGAAGAGGGGAGGCGTCGGGGAGCGCGCCCAACGAGAAGGAGGAGCTGTCTTCTACCGCAGGGCCCCTTACGTCCCCCCTGGGCAGGTCCCAGTCCCACTCCTCCCTGAGCACGGTGGTCACGGCCGTGACGGTGCCCCAGCGCGGGGACCAGGACAGCAGTCGCACCCCTCAGCGCCCCACGCTTGTGAGCCTGGGCCGCTTCAGTGACGTGCCGCTGGACGGGCTGAGCGGAACGCTGTCCTCCTCCCAAGACTGCTCCGTCAGCGGGAAGGAGCTGGGAGCCTCCCTAGGGGCCTCCTCTGTCACCAGCCTCGAGGTGGATAACTACGCCCCCTACTGGAATGCCAAAGCAACGTCACCCCCGCCCCGACCTCCAGATCTGAATATTGAAGAAAGAATCCCGGTAATCCTTATTTTCTACATTTTAGTCTACTCATACTTTCTTTAATTGACAATATATAAATATGTATTCAACATATTAAATGTAGACTTTCTAATATATCATAATATAATCACTGTGACGACTCTATCTAGCTAGAAACACATTTGAACTGGAACCTAATATCTCTACTGAAATGTCACAAGACAAATATGACTACTTGACATTGATAAAGCTATGTGTGTGTCCCCCCCCGCCCCCCACAGTTGTACCTCCTCAACCTGGGTATTGACCAGTCTCCCTCGACCATCTTGACCCCTTTTGGCCCCAGAGGGCCTATCAGGGAGCCAGAGTTTTCACCCACAGACTTCTGTACCATCAAGGGATCCATCGGGACCCCCACCAAGAGCACACAGCTGTCTGAAGGTAAAGTGCCCTCACACACACACGTAACATGCTGTGTCAATACAGGGGAGAAGCTACTACATCACATTACTTACAGGCAGGGTCTGAAATGAACACCCGCCAAGTGCCAAATGCGGGTAGATTGTCCGTTTGGCGGATATATCTCAGAGACTATCCCCCACACTGGCGGGTAAATGTTTGAATTAAAGTAGGTATACAATAAATCATTCACTAGTTTTCCCTAGTGCTGTCATCTGTGTTGAGTCTCTCTCTCTCTATCTCTCTCTCTCTCAGCGAAAATAGCCAATCAGAGAGAGCAAGGGAGGTAGTTTTGCAACGTCTGAACAACAGGAGGAAATATCCAATGTCTTAATAACGAGTTTGAAGTAGACTTAGTTAATGTTCAAGGCATATCTTTTTTTAACATGTGAAATAGGTTTTGCATGCATTGCAAATTCCTTGGCACTCGCATATGCGCTTGTTTAGAGAAATAGCCGACACGATCACACATGCCAGTTTGGGCAGGTTTTTTGCATTATTGCATAGAGAATAAAGTAATAAAACGGTAGTGTTGGGTACCTGTAAATGTGAATGGTTCCAGCCAGCCCTAATACAGCCAGCCAGGACTACATTAAGCATGATCATGTACTTGTCATGTACATTCGTCATGCAGTAGACCTGGCCAGTCGTGTCGTCACTGCTCGTAGTCTGCAGCACTTCCGAGTCTTAATTTCAAAAGTGAATAGGATGGCATTTTTATTTATTTTTGGGTTATGACATGCTCAAGTTATTTTCAGTGCAAATAAATTGAGCTTTTCACATACAATCCAGATACTGTATGCTGAGGCCTTCGTTTGCAGTTTATGACTCTTGTTAAAGGCCTATTTCTGCTTCTGTGTCGAGTCTATGCCATAGGATACGGCGTAGCTTACGACTTCGTGAGCATATTATACTTCTGCGCTGGTCTGTAGCCGACAGCATAAGCTCTATGCAGAAGCAGAAATCGGCCTTAATATGTTGTTCCCTAGTAACACTGTCCCATATTTTTAAGTATTTGCCGTGACAGAAATATATTTGTTACAACACACCACTAATTCTCATCTCAATCGTCAGTGGCTGTGGTGATCAGTAAATAAAACTAGGCTTGCTGCCTTTACCTGCCTGGAATAAGCAAATGCATTGTTGTTATGAAGTGACTGTTCACTCTTATCGAGTTCTATTCTATGTTCCAGGCTCATTAATATAGTTCGATGGGTAGGCTATACTATGCGTGCGCTATATTCTTTTTAAATGGAAGAACTAATTAAAATAATTTTGCAACACCCAACAGGCTATTTGTCTGTTGTGTATGTGTTTTGATCTGGTTAGATAGATAGGTCAGTGTTACTTGTCTCCAATGGTAAGGGGTTGCATCATCTGATGTGTTCTGTTTCCTCCCATGTGCAGTTGGGACTCCCCACAAAGGAGAGTTCTCCAGGTGCAGCCTGCTCTCAGTGGACTCCAGCATGTCTCTTGGTCTGAGCGCAGACAGTCTGTGTCCAGCTGTGTCACTTCTTGAACAGAGCAGCCTCTCTCCTTCACCAGACCCCACACTGAGCTTCCAGGGGGCACCCCGTCACGAGCCTCAAGATCCCCACTACATGGCAGTCTCCCAGCCTGACCAGCTAGGCCACTGGTGGGACAGCAACGATAGCAGCAGTCAGAGCACTCTACAGCACCCAAGCAGTCCATTGAAGGCGCAGGCCAGCTGTGGGGAGGCTGACTCCAGTACAGAGCAAATCCCAGAAGCCTCTTTCGCAGGGACCAGGACCCTGCAGCAGTTCTGTAACCTACTCAGCCAGGGTGGGCACTCTGTTTCCTCTGCTAGCCACCAGAGGGCAGCACCACCAGCCTCTGGCCCTGAGCCTGCCGTGGCTGGAGCCCTCGTGACCTCCCAGGCAGCAGGGAGGGCGGAGCCTGAGGGCTGTAGCGCAGCACCGCCCGACACCACAGGGCCAGCGCTGCCCCCTCCTGCCAGTCCTGCTCTCTCTGGAGGCCACACACACAAGGGCCTGGAGGAGGAGGAGCAGGAGGGGGAGGAGGAGCAGCAGCAGGAGGAGGCAGAGAGCACCTCCTCAGAGCAGGGCATGAGTGGCGGCAGCTGCCAGAGCTCCCTGTCTGCCAGAGTGGCCAGGCTGCTGCAGAGTGAGTCCTCCTCCTCCACCATGGTGTCCAGCACAGCCAGCAGCAGCCAGCAGCAGCAGGCCCGAGGTACAGCAGTGCTTTAGGGGACGGTCACTCATACGCTAATGACAAACTGACCAGGCGTCGCACCGCCGCCTTCCGCTACCAAATCCGTGTCTTGCCGTGCGGAATGTGGGCGGTACAGGCTCACACACACACACACACGGATCTCCTTTTTCTGGTTTTGTAGTTCGTATGAGCGCTTGTTGGACAGACACAAACAAGAGCATGTGTTGTTTTGCCAGTTTGTATTCATCATTAGCAACACCGTACAAAACCGGCTGATTAGGCGTATGTCTATTGTTAGACACCACAATATCCAAAGTCTCCTCCATAACTCCCTGCCTCGCTAAGAAAACTACATCCATTTGCAACCTGTGGGGCCAGCCACACACGCGTCCTTGCTGTTGGTTGAGGCTGCGAAATTCAGCTGTGTTGAACTCTGGACGAAGTAGAGATGTGATTTTGCTTCGCCACAGGAAGCAAAGGTTTTATTCGCTCCTTCGCTCGCATAGTACGGAAGTGAACGGGAGGCGAGTATTGGCAGCTGTCAATTTTGAGCATGTTTGACGGTACCCTTAATGTGATCCACACTGTTGAAGTAGTCCTGACTGCTAGCTGTTTACTAGCCTGGTGGCGACAACACCCAGGCCACCACCACATGCTAGTTTGGCTTTGAAGCCCCTCATGTGTCATCTGGTTGTGTTTGACAGACTGGGCCCAGCTGAAGGTGTGTGCGCATCAGCCTGCCGCTCTAGACGTAGAGGACAGGAAGGAGATAGAGAAGATCAAGAGAGACCTCCAGCCTATAAAGGTATCCTACTCCTCCACTAGCACTGGTTCTCATGCTAGGGGCTTGTGTCAGAACATGCCTCCATGGAGTGATGATGTGAAATGTTCCACAATGAATCTACATTTCAATCTCATGTTGTTTATATTAGTTATACTTTGTTATGCTTTTTAAAAAGTGTCTCATTATTTGTGAGTCATGGCCATACATTATGCCCTTCCTCACCCCCAATATTGCAGGACATTCATTTACTAAGATGAAGGCTTTGGTAAATGTATCTCAATTCTGTTTCATTGTTTTGATGTGTGCCACCAATCTGTGGGCGTACTACAGCTGTCATGTAAAGGTAAAGGTTAAAGGTAACGTGTGTGTATGTGTGTGTGTGTGTGTGTGTTGCAGAGGAGCGTGGAGTCATGATAATATGTAAGATTGAGGCATGTGTTTTGCATGCAAAGGTGCAATTGGCTCCTGTGACCACAGTTATCATCAGTTGTAATCATGGTTTATTTGCAAGTTGCAGTGCTAATGTGCCCGGTTTGAGGACACTCGTATAGTTGAAACGCATTCATAAGCAACACCCCCTGACAACACCCATCACTATGTACCTCCCTCCCTGTTGCAATGGTTTGTGTAAGCAGCGTACAATGTCAACACCCTGACGTTGATCTTTGGCGAAATTGGCGAACATGGCGAGCGTTTGCAAACCTATTCAGTTTTCCGTTTTCTTTTGAGTTCACGCCAACGTTTGTGAACACAGGAGAGCAGTCGGAGGGGGTCGTTCTCGGCGAACACACATTGACGCTGCGTGACGAAGTGTGACTGTTAATGTTTCCACAAATGTTCATGTCATGTTGAAAGCAAATGCGCTGGCCATTGTTAAACGCACCCCCGGTGTACGTGCTGCTGTCCCTGCAGGCCCAGGCCAGCACAGACTCGGAGAGCAGTGCCCTGTCCAGCGTGGGCGCCTCTGCAGAGCGCCAGCCGGCCCCCTCCAACGCCTTCCTGGAGGCGTACGTGCACCACATTGCCGCCAGGGAGGGGGTGAGCCTCCCCCGAGCCCAGCGCTCACGGTCTCCCACCTCCATCACCATAGCCACCTGCAGGCGCTCCCCGTCGCCCCCCCTCAGCCCGCTGGTGGAACCCCTTCACCTGGACCACCTGGAGGCTCCCGCAGCCACGCCCCAGCCACACCCACAGCCCACGGCCACGCCCCAGTGGGACGTCGCGGAGGACCAGGTGGGGCCTCCTCCAGCCTCGCTAGGGGCTTGGCAGATAGACAGTGTGGGGGGAGAGGGGAAGGCCACGGCCACAGCCCCTCTCCCAACCTCTCTCCAAGCCCCCCTCCCAGTCTCTGTCCCAGCCCCCCTTCCAGCCTCTCTCCAAGCCCCCTTTCAAGCCCCCCTCCCAGTCTCTCTCCCAGCCTCTCTCCAAGCCCCACTTCAAGCCCCCCTCCAACCCCCCCTCCCAGCCCCTCGGCATGGCCACGTCTCCCACCTGCACCTCACCCTGGCCCCCAGAGCCACAGAGGCAGGCCTCCCGTCTGGGGCCAGGCCCAGGCCCACGCCTGCAGGCCTGGGGCCTCCTGCCAGAGGCTACTCCCCTATCCAGCGCTCCTCCAGCAGCCCAGACGAGGGCCTGGGTCTGTCCAGTCCTCCCGACGACACAGAGCCCCTGAGAACACGAGGACCTGAAGGAAGCCAGGCTGTCACACCTGAAGACAGGGAGATCCTGAGAACACGAGGACCTGAAGGAAGAAAGGCTGTCTCACCTGAGGACAGGGAGCCCCTGAGAACACGAGGACCTGAAGGAAGCCAGGCTGTTGCACCTGAGGACAGGGAGCCCCTGAGAACACGAGGATCTGAAGGAAGCCAGGCTGTCGCATCTGAGGACAGGACAGCCGTGGCATTCCCAAACACCGTTGTTTCACGTCAGAGGCATTCCGCTGCAACGAGCCCATCAGTTGTACACACACCAAGTGGGTATCATGTCCTGTCCTTTAGCACTACGTCACATAGGCAACTCTGGCTATTCGCAGGCTTTGTATATTGAGTATATTGACCAACTACATTGAGTTATGTAGTTGGTCGTTGTGCATGTCAATCAAAATACCGCCTGTCAAGTAGGCGGGTCTTGACTCAGTTCAAGCCAGCGCTGTGTCCCTGACTTTACGTAGTAAAGGCTGGCCCTGTGAGACTAGTATCACTGACGCTGCATGACAGCTACACTGCTGCAGGAGATCAGGAGATACTTGATAGAATAATGTAGGTGTAGAATATGGGCACAATCATGTGATTGGTCCAAATCCAAAAGATCTAGATCTAAAATCAAAAGAATTTTAGGTCTGAACACATTTAATACAGTACCGTTTCTCCTCTGCCCCATATCTATCAATGTTCTCATTGCATTTATTTTTGGTTAAAATTGTAAAACAATTACATTAAATTATACATACTATATATATATCTTATATCTTATAATTCCAGCATTTCATGTAATAGAAACACTACTGTAACTATGCATGGCTTACTATATCAGATAACAGACAGCTTTGCCGGTGATCCCAGTGTAATTCTAAGCCTGTCCTACAGCTGTGCCTGTCCTGCTGCCCTATAAGCCCCATGGCAGTGAAGAGCTCTTCTACATGCCTCACACAGAGAGCCAGGAGTCTCCTTGTCCCTCTGACACCACCATGGAGAGCTCCCACCCAGGTAGGCTACACCCCACACCACAACGCATCGTGCTTGGTCATTGTTATCAAAGATGGATGGCTAGCGTATATGTCTATTTAGATCTTGTTTGAGACATGCGAAACAACAATGCTCACCCAAATCTAGTGGCACCTTGCATTATGCTGACATTGAAACCTAAACTGACATAGAATATGTGTGTAGACTAAACTCAAATATTTAGTTTGTATGTTTTCTATTCAAACTGTTCAGAATAATTCTGAACTGAAGGATAGCTGCACTACAGTAAGCTTAAAACCATACAGTATTGTAACAGTCATTGCATGTATTACATGGAATGCCATGGACTTCCCTGTAATGTCATAGGAGAATAGAAGGCTCAACTGAATGTGTAATGAATGAAGAGACCCTTCTCTCAATCGGCCTTGGTCCCTGTAGGGCTGCCAGCTGCTTTTTGTAACGTGCACCCTGTTGCACATCCATTATTCATGTTCATGGGTTGTGAGAGACAAAGGCTGTAGAGTAGAGGGAAGGCCTCAGACACAGGACTGAGCACTCTGTGTTTCTGCTCCTCCCAGGGCTACGTGAATGCTTTTTGGTATTGGTATTATTACTGTTATGTGTGATGTGGGCCAGTCCCTGTTTAAGACAGCCATGGGTTAGCAGGCCGCTCATGTTGTCCTTCGTGCATCGCTAGGCTCGGATGACGCCGTGCCCCCTTGCTTCAGCAGTGAGGTTTTGGGTAGGCAGGACCCAGGTCTGGACCGTGGGGTCACCTTCAGACACACAGAGGGCATCTACAGCAGGAGGCTGAAGACCACCAGCTGCCAAATGCAGCTAGGCCACCACAGAAGTAAGCACTTAGAGCAGCACGTAAATGGCCTGTGGCAGGCTTGGAGATGTTTTCAGAATTCTTATATATCTTTTAGTATTTTACATGTATTATATACATTTTCTTTTTTTATTTAATTGCTAATGTGCTGTCTGTCTTTAAAATATATGCAGTGTTTCATAGTGTCTTTATACATGTAGGTTTCATATCTCGTACTCTGCGGTTATTACAGTAAATATCATTGTATTTGTGTTCTCATTTGATGTCCAATAGCCTGTTAGACGTCTGCATTCCAGTAAAGCCACAGGGCTGTAGTTCACACTAAGGCCTGCTGTGTCCCAGGTGTGGTGTCGGGGGAGCGCTCACAGCAAGGTGGCGCTCCACCACCTTCCTCTGCAGCGCCGGACTGCTCCAGGAGGGACCAGGGCACCAGCCCGGTGGAGCTGCCCCACCAGAAAGATCAGGGAAGTGAGTCTCCGCTGGGCAGGAGGCGGGGCTATAGCCGTCAAAGTGACAGCAGCCTGGACCAGCTGTGGCGCAGGTTCAATGAGAGGCGGGGCCTGGAGGAGTCCCGCCCCAACCACCAGAGGGAGGTGTCTCTCATGGAGCGGCTGGAGCGCCTGGAGCGCTTGATTCGCAGCACAGCCGGCCCCCGCCAGAGGTGTGACACCATCGAAGAAGAGTGGAGGAGGAAACGTGAGGAGCTGTGTGTTGAAGACAGGGGCGTCGCCAGGGAGACGAGAGCGTGGGCGCAGGAGGACCTAGAGGGCCAGGCCTCACTCAGCTCCAGCTCCTCCCAGAGCCAGCACCTGTGTCCCGCGGAGAGGGACCAATCAGAGGCGACCTCCAGCGGCTCCATCTCCAGCGTGGACACGGAGCGGCTGGTGTGGGCCTTCGGTGCCCACAGGGTGAAGAGCAGCAGCATGAGGAAGCTGTGCAGCGGCCTAGAGCAGCACCAGGACCCTCCTAGAGACCCCACACCGTCTGGGAGCACCACCACACAGCACTCCATAGTAAGTACATACACAAGAAGCCATCTGTAATGGCCGTTAGACAGAAGACAGCAGTTGGTGGTAATGCACCATGTAGACAGTAGAAGGCAGCAATGCACTAATAGCATTGGCTTCCAACTTCTGTGGAGTATCACGGAGGAACCCTGCATGCTAAACTATGTATTGGCCTATGGTGTTGGCTCATGCCCACGGTCGGCCAAACTAGGCCTTTCTAGTTTTTTCTTGTTTTAAATACTGTAGTTTATTCTTTAAAGGTATACTTGATTGTGTTTGCCACAGGTCAAGGGCGTCAGTTTGTTTTGAAAAGTGACGGGGCTTGGTTCGAGTTTTAGCAGGCCAAATCTGCCGATAAATGTAAACGACATCCTTTCTCCAGCTGCTTGTTACCGAAGTTTAGCTAGGAATCTAGCCTAAAATAATAGCCTAATGAGTTGTGCACAGATACAGTACACAACGACCATAGCTAACAACAGAGCTTATTTGTAGACCTACTACTTTGCTTTTTTTTTTGGTCAGATATTTAGAAAAGTAAATGTAAATTACACACACAGCCTGAACAGGCCATTCACACAATCAACACAGTAAGAGGGCAGTACAACTTTCACACTGACACTGACATTAGTGGTGCATCATTAACTATGAATAAATACAATATTTACTATAATACAACACAAAGACTAAATGATCACCCAAATACACGCTACAATATTGACAATGAAAGCTCCTCCTGAGTTCTAACTAAAGTGATGTTCAAATAAAACCGTATACTGTAGCCCAGGGGTGTCCAAACTATGGCCCATCCAGCTTTACCAAAATGAAATGTGTTTGCTCATGAGTAATGTGTTGTTGTGTAATGATTTGAGTTGTGCTTCTCGATTTTTATGACCCTTCAAAAATCTCCGGTAGTTAATGTCAATGTTATTTATATAGCACATTTAAAACAACACTGTAGTTGACCAAAGTGCTTCACAGGAGAAGAAACCACAAATGCACAAAAATGAAACTTCAAAGAAAGCAAATAACAAAAGTTAAAATACATTAACTTATTTTTTTTACCTCATCTTGGGTGGATTGTTTTTATATACCATTAATACTGATTCTAAAATGGAAAATCGATAAAGGGTTCATTCCAGAGAATAATATATATTGATAGCTGGCATTTTTCTTTTGTATTGAATCTTTTGGTAAGCGTGCACTAAAAAGAAGTGGTCTAATTTTTAAAAAACCTTGTTGATTTATTAATTGAGAGAAGCAAATAGGAATTTGTTAAGGGAATATGGGGTTTGTCTTACTTATACTGCTGAATCGCCTTATCTAGTGTCCATAGAAACCTACCCTTCTTTGGATCAGCTTTGGCATTAGCCACCATACACTTATGTGCTTTGACAGCCCTACTGGTTACATGGGTGGTGTAGCCAAATAGGGGCATTTTCTGAAAACGTGCACTCGGCGAGGTTTGGACCCAAGTTTCCGTTTAGGAATACACTGTCGAATTTCCTGAATAAATTCTAAATATAAAAGCCAGCGAGGAGTCTGAAATCCTTTTTTTGGCCCGTGACTAAAGAAAGTTTGGACACCCCTGCTGTAGCCTATTAACTTACCCTGCTGTACAAGAACATTAGTGTTTCCTATTAGTCCATCACCTGAATAGTCAAGAGACTTGACTTTTCTCTCCATTTACTCAGCCGACAAATTCTATTGTAAATGCAGCTATCAAGTGTATTGGAGGAGTCATTTCTGTTTACTTCTATGATAAATAATAATAAACTATTTGTCCTCTCTCTCTCTGATATAATTGAAAACACGGCACACCATATTACAGTAACATGCCAGTTGAAACATCTTGACAAACCAGATGTAGCAAATGTAAACAAAGATGATGAAACTAAGCTATGGGGTGCGAACTAGAAGATGTGAAAAACGCCAAGAATAAACACAAAGATCGGTCAGTGCTGCCTTCAGTGTAACTTGTGGACAAATGTGTTAGTGTCCCTAAAGTTATTGGGGCATTTCAGGTGCAATGAACAAACTTGAACCGGTCAGTCCAATTTGGGGGTCATAGGTTAAAAGCCGTAACCTGCCCATGTAAGACCTGTTAGTGACGTGACCCAGTGAGTCTAGTCTCTCTTGTATACAGTTCTATGATAGCTATAGCTCTGACCTGTATTCTGTAGGTTGATTCCACCTCATCCATGGCTACCACAGTCTCACTGTCCTACAGCCACCACGCCCCCCAACTCCAGGCCAATAAGAAGGCTGTCAAGCTGAACAAGAGCATCCAGGCAGGTGGGTAATGTGAAGCACCACTCACAGTAACACAGTACTGGTGTGAGGTCACCGCTGGTCGCTCACCCACACCTGGTCCTCAGGTGACCTGGAGATCGTTAGCAACGGGACGAGGCGCCACACCCGGGACGTCGGCACCACGTTCCCGTCCCCCGGTGAGGCCAGAGGGCCTCGGCAGATCTCCTCCCCGGCAGAGAGGGGGAGAGTAGGGAGCCTGAAGGAGAGGAGGAGCAGCAGAGGCCAGGCCAAGTGCTATCCTCAGGGTGAGCACACACAGCCCTCCTGCCTCCTCCCTGACGCGCTGCAGCAGCGCTCTAATCCAGTGTCCCCTCCACAGGCGTCTTCTGGTTTGTCCCAGCGGAGGAGCTGCGAGCAGAGGCCAGGAAGGAGAACGTGCGAGGAGGAGAGGGCCAGGCAGGCAGGAGGCCGGCGTCAGCCTGGTTTGAGGCCTACAGCCGGGCCTCGGCGAGGAGGGAGCCGCTCAGACAGAGACACATGCAGGAGGGGCCCAACCACAGTCTCCTGCACCGCGAGGCCGAGCCAGCGCCCGCACACAAGGCTGCTGCTGCCACCGCCTGTGGCCTGGTCCGGGTCTCCCTCCAGGTGGGTCTGTCTGCAGCAACAGTGCCCTGCTGTCTAACCTCTGTCCCGTGGTCCTTTTCATTACGGTTTGTTTGAGGGCATCTGCACAGCCACACTGCAGTTAGCATACACACATGCACTGTGGGCACCAATAGACCAGTTGCCAACTCAAATACAAGTTCTGAATGAACTATTAGAGGGTCTGTAAAGCGAGGTTATGATGGGAGGAGTGACGTCGTTATTATTTCTATGATGAAACGTTCCATTTGTGTCTCTCAGAAATCCCATTGTTCAGCAGCCTGTCTATAAGCAAACCTGTGTGCTAACGCGAGTACTCATCCAACCCTCCAGGAGGCGCTAGCAATGCGTCGTCCGGAGTTTGTCTGCCAGTCGAGGGAGAGGATGGAGCGCCTGGCTGTGCAGGCGGAGCAGAGGAAACATCAGGCAGCCCTCAGTAGAGAGAGGGCGCTGTTCTCCATCCAGCGTGGAGGGCTGCAGCAGCTGCCCAGGCCCACAGGTTCGCCTATATAAGAGGGTGCACCCCACACACACACATGATGATGGAGCACTGCCATTACTGCACTGATGTGCTCGTCTGTGCTCCATTAGGCGCAGCGCTGCTCAGGAGGGCTGTTTCCAGGAAGGAGATGGTCCAAAGGTCCAAGCAGTGAGTTTATCATTATCAAGGCTTCACTTAAAGGCAGGGCCAGTCATTCTCCACAACGCTTGCTAACTTCCAGCTCAAATCAAAACAATATCCCTCCACGGGACCGCCTCACACATTGAAATGCATTGTGAAGCAAAGCGTATTACTCTGGTAATACTACGGCTTTGTTGATGTGAGGGGTTTTCACCACTTTGTGTTCCTATTTATGGAACCAGGGTTGTGTACAAGTATCAGATTATTTTTTTGTACATGCACAGAGAACGGTAAGATAGCGAAATGCAAGGAGATATTTGTTGAATGTGACTAAATGTGTATTAGCTTGCAATAGCTGACTATACCTTTAAATGAAGCTGCTTACAAAACATTTCTTATTTATTGATTTTTATTTTGTTTGTTTCACAGGCTAGGATGTGTAGAAATACAATGTTATTAGTCAGTGGTTTACCTTAGCAACTTATTCATAAAATTAATTTTACATTAGATTACATTAGATTTTACATGTATCATTTAATAACATATTCGTTCCTCCCACAACATCAAACCTCAACAAAACCTTCTAAAATCATCTTTGATCTAGATTGTAATTGTACGTAGCATCCAGTTACTGGACATTAGCTATGCTTATAGCTGCTATTGGACATTGGCTGCTGTAGGCCCACACCCACCCTGAAGACCTGTTGTTGTTGTTGTTGTGTTGCTCCCCGCTCAGCCCTCCCAGCCAGGCAGCTCAGGCTGCTGGAGGTAGCGGGTGGCGGAGGCTAGGCAGGCCAAGCAGGCTCCAGGGGTAGGTGGCACCAGTAGGGCTGTTGTCATGACAACACCACCTTAAAGCAGGGCTCCTGGTGGTTCTTAATTATTTAAAAAAATAATATAACTGCCTACAGCTTCCTGCTTGCTTCATTGAACTTTAATGTGAGTATTATAATACATTGCACATTTCAGTTTCCCACAGTGGATATGTAAAATGAAGAGGGTGGCCATCAAAAAGAGAACTCTACTCAAGTCAGGCTACTAATAGTAGAAACCAAAAAAGATCTCAGTGCTCATGGCTGCTGGTATGATATCCGTATCCTCTGAACACCTCTGGTCTCCTCCTACAGGATCTATGAGAAACTGCCTGAGGTCCAACGAAGGAGAGAAGAGGAGCGAAGGAATGCAGAGTATCGCTCCTACAGGCTCAATGCTCAGCTGTATAACAAGGTACGACTATCCTTCATCTGTCTATACATAGTGGCCACATTATGAGGGTAGGGTCACATGGGTCAGTGTAATCAAACATGCTGGCAGAAGAGTGCTAACCAATCACATTCAAGCATAATGGTGGTTAGACGTGTGCTAACCAATCACATTCAAGCATAATGGTAGTTAGACATGTGCTAACCAATTACATTCAAACATAATGGTGGTTAGACTTGTACTAATCACATTCAAGCATAACGGTGGTTAGACGTGTGCTAGCCAATCACATTCGAGCATAACGGTGGTGAGACGTGTGCTAGCCAATCACATTCGAGCATAACTGTGGTTAGACGTGTGCTAACCAATCACATTCAAGCATAACAGTGGTTAGACTTGTACTAATCACTTGTACTAATCATAATGGTGGTTA